>JAQGAD010000958.1:0-25570 GCA_034696625.1 Isotomurus palustris
AAAAAAGATTTTAAGCAAATCGGACAATATTTAATAGAGTTATGGGGTGGGGAAATATTGGGGAGTATGATGGAATGCATACTTAGCTGAAAGGAGAAAGCCGTCTTTTTTACCTCACCTAAGAAAAAGCAGATTTCCGAAAACATGTTACCTTTCGCAAGATCAAGAGAAATGCTGAGTGAGAGATGAAGACTTTGTGAACGGTGTAAAGGAAGGTTTTTACGCAAATTAGCGAAGGAAATTATTCAGCTTGAAGGTTCGTTTCGAGACTAAATCTAATAAGACTTGCTTTATGTTTCCAATTTATACGGTTATAGATCAGTCATTATTCTCATTACGTTGGAAGTACAAAGTCAAGAGAGGAGAGAGTCTCTTTGTAGAGGAAACTGGATCCTGAGGCTTAGGAGGTGTGATTTGAGTCTACTACAGAATGTGTCTGAGTTGTATGATAAATTGGGAAGGCACGAAGGAACTTTTAGTGTTTTATGGGCAATAAGCTTCCCACAATTTGGCTTTTATGATGAGTCCTTCACGCTCTTATTGAAGTATCGTAAAACGTGTGGAAATTAAACTACCAAAAAGTCATCATTCCTTTTGGGATACGAATAGTTTCCTAACAGTCTACACACGAAGAAGGATGGTAAAGGAATCGTGAACGTGAAGATGTGAATCGTGTGGACTGTGGAGACACGGCACAAAGTCTCAAACACACACACATATGGAAAGAGTGTAAAAAGTCTGAAACACTTCTTCCTCCTTCTCTCGTGTCTCGTGTGTTATTTCAAGTTTCATTTGGGTCGATGGTCAATGAGTACATTTTCCGTCTGGGAATTGAATTGAAGCGTTCGCATGCTTCGGTTTTAATCTCTCTGAGGGTAAAAGTAGGCTGGACACCCATCCATGAAAAATTAAAAGTGGGTGGAATCGCCTACACTTAATTTTACATCGAGGATTTCATTCTCTTTTAAATTCAATTGAAGTCGAAAGCCATATTCGTCTAAATAAACATTTGATTTGTTAATAGCTTAGGGTTTAGACTTTAGACAGGGCGATGATGATGACGATGATGATGAGGAGTAAGCTGTTATATTGTCTAGTCATCAAGGGAATCAACGCCTTCTCAGTGACATCCACACACGCTTTCCAAGCCTTCTCCTTTTATAATTCATCCGGAGCCTTTTAAAAAGGATTGGCATTCAGAATGATTCAACGCATCGCACGTTGTTATTATTGCACCGACGAGTTCAACGGGACGGAGCATCTTAAGCATTTGGAAGTGTTGTAATAACAATAAAAATAATTCCTGTCATAATGATAATAATATCTGTGAGAGTTCTAATCCAATCATGTCCAATTAAGGAACGATTTGAGCCTTATACTCGTTTCTCACGCCTTGTTTGACTGGAGTCCCCTCATCATCATAATAATCGGGGTATAAAATGATATTAAGTTCTGCACACAAAGTGTAATCACACTGTGATTCTTCTGGCTTGTATGGGCTTCACTGATTACGTTTATTTTCTAGACTTTCCATTTCTCTCTACCCCCTTTGGACTTGGAGTCAGCTTCTATCGTCTCACTGTCTGTTTGTGTGTGTATGTGTGCTGAGGAGAAATCTTTCTGTAAACCAAATATTATTATGTAGACGGAGAGGATAATAAGAATACATTTCCTACGAACGCCAAGTGAATGAAAGGGTTCAAAATGATTATGATGATGAGTGTGATACTATAGGTACGATGGTTGGATGTAGAGGGACAGGAGTATAGGAAACCATACGGTTTTGATGTGCCTTTTGTATGAGTTATGCTCGAGGATGAGCATAATGGAGCACTAAATATCAATAAAAACACACGGTCGAGTAAATCTCAATGTAAATCTGGATGTGGTAGTGATTCCTCTCTGTATATTGTGTGTGTGTGTGTGAATTGTGAGAGTAAGTAAAAAAGAGGGGGGTGAGTACCAAGAGCCATCAGCCCATTATTCCGGAATGATATTATGTAATGGGATGTAATAAATGTATTTTGGCTGAGGTTTCAACAGAAATATATTTTGTGTTCTTATCATATTATACACAGGGAGATGAAGGAAGGAGGAAGCGGTGTGAGGAAAAAGAAGTGAGGAATAAGAAAAGGGAAGTTAATGATATTGAAGTGTGTTTGCTTAGATGGTGTGTGTGTGTGTGTATGTGAGGAGTCCTGAGGGAAAAGAAAGCTGTTGATCTTCAGAAGAAAAATCAGTCAAAAATGTCGAGAGATAGAATTTTAGCTGATTCACTTTGGATGAGTTATGCATTGTAGTTTATTTTAAAAGTTAGATGCCCACGATGCATACGATGCACGATGCACCCTGAGATGAAAGTGATATTGCAGTGATTACGCATACATGTGGGAGATGTTATGATATATTAGAAGTTTAGAAGACCCCCCTCAGATGAGAAGGTAAA
This sequence comes from Isotomurus palustris, assembly GCA_034696625.1. NCBI lineage: Eukaryota > Metazoa > Arthropoda > Collembola > Entomobryomorpha > Isotomidae > Isotomurus > Isotomurus palustris. Next base: position 2,447 of record JAQGAD010000958.1, read on the forward strand.
GACTATTTTCATTTGTGGAATGTTTAATACTGTGTTTCTCACAGGGCTGTCATTGCGGCTGGGTGTTCACTCATACCATCGCACGAATTGGTGGGGGTTTTTACTGATTAAATCAACGGTTTGTAAGCGCTTTTGATTAATTGTTTTATGAAGAGTAATAATGGAGAATCGATTGGAGTGAAATAAAATATATATTTTTATTTATGCCCAGAATCACATTTTTAATACCATTTTTTGTTTTTCAAACAGAAATTAAAGCTTTAAAGACGGGTGAATAAAAGTGTGTGTGTGTGTGAGTGTGTGTGTGTAAATAGAATGTGTGATACTTAAAGTGTGTCGTGTGTAAATTAAATACAGAACGGAGCAATATAAACATTTTCTCTCGAAGTTGCGCGATTACTGTTAACACGAGGAGTAAACGGAAATTAAAATAACTCTTTTCGAAATGAGAATCCAAACTCGTCACATTTATACTTGAGGGTCCTTGCGAGTGCCGGTGGACCGCAGTAGAATACTGTTATCTTCCCTTTCTTCTGGTCAGCTAGTTGTTGGAAAACCTGAGGAAGGGAGAAAGTTAGATAAATAAAAAAAATATACAAAAAGTAGAGAAAGTTTTGTGGGATTTTTTTTGTTTTTACTTTGCTCCAGTTTGGCCGTCCAGCGTGGGTTTTGGTCTTGAGCCCAGTAATCAAATCTCTCTTTTCCTGTTGCAAGGATATTGTTTAGAGTTATACACAATTACAATTCGTTTCCGTATTTGTAGGAAAGAGCGAGAGAGAGAGAGTAAATTAATGTATTAGTTTGGGTATGTGGGGAAGCAGCATTGCATGTGTTCACTTACCCTTTCATGAAGAAGATCAAGAGCTAATTGAAGGCCGACAGCTTTCATGTCCGTCTTCTGTAGAGCACTCGTGATGTACCTGGAAGTGCCCATCAACGTGAGTTAAGTTTTCCGGACGCTTATTGCAGATTTCATTTTACACACCACCGGGCTACCCACGTAAACTAAATGTGAATACATCCTTACATGTGCATGTCCAGGAAACGCTCCATCGCACCTCCAAGTTCCGCCTGCTCGATTTCCAGCTGCGAAAGCAAATGGACAAACCACTCGAATGACCTTTGGTCTCGGTTGATCCAGAAGAAGTCCACCTGGAGGTTAAATAAACCGTTTGAATGGTACTGAAGAAGACTGCACAAGATTCTATGAAAACTAAAATCTAAAAAGGCCCTAAGGTAATAGAATACACGTACAACGTATGAGAACTAGTGAACCCAACAAAACTCTCAAGTTTGCAATAAAGTCGTCTACTATTAATTTCAAGCTGGAAACCCACGTGAAGGGTGCCATAAACGGGGAAAGAGCACTTGAAGACTTTCCCGATGACTTATGAACTTTTGTGAGACAGTGAGATGAAAGTGTTGGCGAAAGCTTGAAAGGAAACGGGAATTGTGTTTGGCATAAACATTTTAGCACATGAATCAACGAAGTGAAAGGGACCGCACAGCCAAGATAAAATATTTGTTTGAGACATGCACTCGAAATTGGAGTTAGGGAAAGTTTGTCTGGTCATGACGATGGCACACAAAACACAAAAGGAAATAAGCTCGAGGAATGGAAAGCGATTTAGGAAGAGAGAATCCATCTCTACTGGCAGTCTAATTCAGGATGCATAAATTTGCATATCCTCGGAATACTAATATTGTAACGATATAAGAAATAAGAATGGAGAACACAAACCTTTTTTAGATTGAGGACAGACTGAGGTAATTCCTCGCACCATGTGAATTTGCATTTGGGACAAGAAACCCTCGTTGCCCAGTACCGGAGCATGATAGACTGAAGAATAGAGGCGAACGGTGTGACCCCGATTCCAGTGGCAATCAACACAGCATGTTCTGCCCGAAATATGTGGCTTGATGGAGCTCCGTAGGGGCCATCCAAATAAATCTGTCAGATAAAAAACCCATTCACATCTCACACTCATAAAACTTCTTCTGTCGCGTCCAACAGTTTTCACGGGGATCCTTCTCTTTCATTTCTTCTTCTCTCTCTCTCTCCGTGTGACAATACTGACAAGACTCATTTATGCTTTGAACTACGAATGAGACAATCGTTGAAAACAATCGGTTCCCTCAGGAATCACAATAAAACTGGAGAGACGAATCTACACTGAAGCACACACACACACACACAAGAAGAATGTAGAATCTAGAATCTAGCCCAATTCGGGACAATGACAAGATGACATCTTCTCTTTGGAAGAACCATTTTAAAATCCCATCATACCAAAAGTAGTTTTATGGTTTATGATGGACATGACAAGTTTTAGTGGAAGGGAAACAATAGGCTGTAGGAGGAAAGTGTTCAGTGAACAGTAGTATCATTTTTAGGAGTTTTAGAGAACTCCCGTGTGTGTGTGTTGTCATAAAGTATAGAGACGTAGAGAGTGACGAGGAAATTGAAAGCATTACTTTAGATTATGAGTGACAGGAGAGAGAGTGAGAGAAAGGGACATTTTACCTCTAATGGTCTTCCAGCAGCAAGTGACCCTTGACCTGTCCTTGTAGTGCCCATAATCGGATGGAGATCATTTTCTTCGGTCTCCAGAAACACGTCGGATGTGTCTCCTTCTCCGTTAGCACGGCCTTCTTCAGCAAGTCTGTCTTCTGCTTGTGTAGATTTCCTCACAGATTCAGCGCGGTGAAGGAGAAGTTGTTGTTGTTGTTGTCTGTTGGTGCTGTTCGTCCCGATCGCTGCGATTCCTTCGTGGGACGGAGTCTTGAGAGAAATGATTGTAGGCTTGTTCCTCAAGTACTTTAAACTTCTGGGAACTCTGTTAGCCCTTGGATTTAGTGAAAGTTCTGTTGGGGAAGGTGGCTTATGTGAGGAGCCCTCATCTCCACCTCCGTTGGGTCCTCCAGCCTCCTCCTCCACTTCATTCACAGATAAGGATCGGTGGAAGTTTTTAGACGCGTTTCTCAAACTTCACAATCGATACGGGAAGGAAGGAACCGAGAATAGAAATGTAAATAAAATGTAAATTCCAATTGAAGTTATTCGAGAGGAGAGAGAGAGCATCAGAGACATTCAAACATTCGAAAACTCTTTAATTCAATATGACACAAATGAACTCGGAAAGAAGTTTCTGGTATCTTTACCAGCAGGAGCAGCAATCATGGAAAGGACATATGGGACAAATAGAGTGAATAAGGAAGGGTTACACCGGGTAGCGGGTATTACCGGGTAGTAGATGGATAGCGGGTACTAAGCAAGTAGTGCATGATGATGATCATAACGAGGTCTCAACGTCTCGAACTCTCTCTCTCAAAAGGAAGCAACCGGGCGAACTTACTTTAACTTTACTTCCCGTTTAACCATCCGCTCGTGTACATTTGGCAGAGATTTGGTGGAAGTCAGTTTCGGTTTGAGTCTTATAGGTACTTTGTGCTTCTTTATTATGGCATCTTGCTCACTTATTGTTTCCATTGAGCTTGAGAACTCTACGAATTGGGGAATTAGATCGAATCATAAATCAGTGGATGGGTGTGGGACTGTTTTGTGTGTGTGTGTGTGTGTGTGTTTGTATTTCTATAAGACAAGTCTAGTGGAACTGGAACAGAATAAACTGGTATTTTCCCAGACTTTCTTCGAAAGTAAATGTGTGTAGGGTTATTTGTTCATGTTCTGTAGGTAAACTTTGTGTGTGTATGCTTTTAATACCGTGATTAGATTCGCTTCCAGTTGAGGCTGAGCTAGAAGGATTGATTGTCTCTTGGGAATCAGGTATTCCAACTGTAGGTAACCTATTTCTCCGGTCTGCGGCTGCAGAAACGAGTTCCATTTCTTCAGTCTCATCGTCCTCGTTCGTTCTGCACAGGAGGAATGAGTAATTTTATTAATTTTCTAGAATGCCAGGCACAGAAAAGATGAGTCACACGTAGTTGAGTTTTGTTTTGGGAATTCGGGTGTAACCTCTGGGCTGGAAATGGTTCTTGGGTACGGACGGTTGAGTAAGACACTGTGGTATCCAGTCTTCCTCGGGTGTCGAAAATGGGATTCATTTTCTCGTGTTCTCTTTCGAAGTACTCGTGAAGTCTTGTAGTCCATTGGCCTACGGCTCGGACATGAAGCCAAATAGCGTCTACACAATATGCAGTCGAGTGTTATTTTGGGTTTATTAAAACCTTGAACGATTTTATGGGGGAAAGGAAGGAAGAAGGCTGTGGATAGGAAGTTTAATGTCTGTATATGGAGCAAGGAGAAATGAAAGAGACAGACCTGTGTGTTCAGGAGCACTGCTGATAGTAAATGGATGCCATTCATATTTTGCAATTTGAGGAATCCTCACGAAAACGTAGTCTCCAGGATGGAATTCGAAATTTGGAGGCCGTCGAATGATCAAATGAGTGACTTTTGAAGGAAGAAGGATTCCAGAACTTACTGAGGTTCGACCTCGACCCATTCTCCAGTGGAAATATCGAAGCATCTTGGAGGAAATGAAATAATCGATGGTGCATTACATAAGGAAAGAGTTTGGAGATGTTTGGCTGTAGCCTTGTTACCTGCTCAATGATAAATATGATTCCTGGAACAATAAACCACTTCCAGAAGTTAGGAGCGTGGATTATAAGAAGAATCCAGAAAACGGTGTACAGCAAGTGTGTCCAGTAAAATACCTTAAATTCACGTTTTGGTTAATACCCACGATACGATCATGCAACCTACTGTAAACTATAGAATATCTAAATTATGAAATACTTCAAAGCAGCCTCCGCGTCTGACAAAAGGCAGTGAACAAATGACCATCAAAGTCAAGATGATCATGAGGACAACTCCAGAGTTGAAAGCGAAACCAGGAATTAATCCCAAACTGAGGATTCCCGTTTGACTGGAGGGAGACGGAAGGAAGAGGAACTCGAAGTACGTCCAATTTCCAGAATTCTTAGGACATGTTTTATTCTCCATGCACTCTTCCGACAGCTCTCCCGTGTTTGGCACAAATGAAGCCTCTGCAAAGCAAAAAGAAGTGCGTTTAGTGTAATTAAACTTTGTCGTAATTATTCCAAGGATCTTCTGAAGTGTATTTTGAACACATTTCATAGTATTTGTGTACATTACCTATATTGATAAGGTGCATTACAGTGTGGAACACACTAAACATGAATATAAACCACCCAGTCATCTTGTGGAAATAAATATGTTGATCTATTGGGATGAACTCGGAAGCTCCTCTGCCTCTCAGGAATGTGAGACATTGTCTCAGCATGACGATTACAATAAAGGTGCAGTTAAAGTTAAGACATTGTCCTGTAACATTAAGAGACATTTTTAAGGAATTAGACTACTCTAATAAAGTCTTATAAGGTTTTACGAGAGCAATTTATATTTTCATTTGGAGAACTCACCACCAGCTCGTGCGAGCATTAAGTAGGTATTGTAGTTTTTATAGACGAAACATTTAGCGATGAAGAGACCGACATTTGTGAGGATAAATATCAGGAGCCATATCAGGTACACGTAATTATTCTTAAAATACTTGACAGAAAACTGATGAGGTTGGAGTTTCTTGAGACCCTGTCTCCACAAAGACACCTCAGATTCCTTTGGCTTGGGAGGTACAAGCCATCTTTCAATACTACACACAATAAATATAAGACACGAGATAAAAAGAAGCTCTTCATTTTCAACCTCCATAACTTCAATGATCATCTCATTAATTGTTTTTTATATTAAATGTGTATAGCTCACCTGATGGACAGATTCTCTAGTAGCCCGTCATGTTTTTTGAGCTGAGCTTTTAACGCATCAAAAGTTAAAGCACCTCGTTTCTCCACATCTGCATCTTCAAATAGGGCCATGGTGAGTTCATCTGGAATATCATTAGCGTTTGGGTAATAAATGTAACGTAATGTAAAACTTCTTTGTGGGATGAATAAAAATTAAGTCCTTCAACCAGTTTGAATTTCAATTATAATTAATCACTTACGAATCTGTTCATCGCTGAATTTCATTCCATTTTCTTCCATACAAGCCCTCATGACTTTACCCAGTTCTTCGCATTGGATTGAACCGTCTCCATCGACGTCGTAAATTTTGAAAAGGAATCGGAGCTTATCATCTGGTTCTTGGCCGGCGAATTCGCGCATAGCATCCAAGAACTCTTGAAGTGAGATGGATCCTGAAGCATCTTTGTCGAAGATGTCGAACACCCGATCAGTGAAGAATTGCTGGAGCGAAAAAATTCATTTTTCCTTTATGTACAATAACTTATAGTAAGTTTTTTGAGTGGAAAGTAAAGGAGGAGATAGAAAAACAGGGATTCGTTTTGTGGAAACTGTGGAAAGTATCGATTCTTTCCCGTACAGAGTGAAAGAGTTGTGTGAAGTTGGTTGCATAATATCTTACATTTTTTGTCTGGATGATTTTCTTGAAATCCTCCTTTCTGATTTCATTTCCAGGACCGACATACTGACGGAACAGCTGCTCCAACCATTTAATACTTTCTTTTGTCAACCGGTTACTCTGCCTATGAACAAATCGCATGATTGATTATCATAACACTAGTGTGATTTGACACGTTGCTGTTATAATAATATATAGAAATTTTGGCTCTGCGAAGTACGAGCTCCGACAGAATGCTCCAGATTCTAAATTCTCGTATTTATGTATCAAATTTCAAGTCACCTTGCGTTGCTCAATGCAGAAATAAATTCCATGACTTGTTCTGCAGAGACGGAGCCATTCAGGTCCCGATCGATGAGACGAAAGAATTTGTTCAGTACCTGTGAAAAAGTTAGGAATATCAGATTAGAATGAACTTTTCCTAGAAGATTAGTTATTACTCAGGTGGATTGTGGAAATTGGAGACCTCATATTCCCAGGAATCTTTTATATTCTGATGGAGTAATTGAGATTCATAGCGACTTTTATTTTTATTAAATAAATTCATCACAGTTAGGAGTTTTTATAGAGAAAAGTCTAAGCAGTCTTAAAAGTAAAAGTAGACTATTTGAGTTTTTGACTTTTTGAGATCTTCTGATTCTTTAAAAGTTGAATAAACTTAAATTGTAAAATATGAGGAGAATGACTAGGAAGAGAAAAGATAAGTCACACACACTAAATTTGACACTGATATGACACACACACACAAGTTGCTTTACAGCCACAACTTCAACTTCTACGATTAAACTAAGTCTGAAAGTGTATTCTTGAATGTGTGTTATCTGTCAAAGCCCTGACCGTACGTAACAATAAAAACACTAGAATCACAGAGGAGTTAAGTACAAAACTCCTTTTGTTTTAATCTGACTAGCATCCAATAACCGAATGACTTATGGATAAGCTTCAAATGGAAATGAGAAGTTGAAATTAAGACTTCCATACAAGGCGTCCTTCGCAATGTATAAAAATGTCTCCAAGTTCATGAATTTCTCGCGAATAAGACTCCAATGGAGCCGTGAGGTTCTAGACACCCTCAGCGATATTGTGATCCTATTGTATTAGTATTACGACTAATCCTACAACATTATTTTGACTTGTTGAACTTGGAGAAATCTACTTTCAGAAGATCATTAGTAAATCACTCGAGTAACAATCGCGTAAGAGATCTCCAGAGAATCGTAATGTGTTTTGTATCAAATTGCTCTTTACATGTTTATAATCTGTGTGTTTGATTCCCAAAGTACCACTATCTCACAGTGCCATATAATAATTCTCTGTTTTACATTCGCATAACCAGTTAAGCTTTTGCAGGACCATCTTTTCACTTCACATTATTTGTAGTTCAACTGTTCAACTTATTGGGGCCATAATAAAGTCTTTACCACACACACGGTCAGAGTTTGCAAGCGTCAACAGAATATTCCCTCTCTCTCTCTTCACCATCATCAATTCATCAATCACAAGCGGCAACTTGTTTTTTGTAGCGGAGAGAGAAGTAATTAAGACTTATAAAGGATATGAATTATTTGCACAAGACTTTATAATAATCTCTAAGCATACAAATAGTGACATTACAGAAACTCCTTCTTCATGTAAGGAAAGTATATAAAATATAAAGTAAGAAAATAGTCAACAGTTAAAGTTGAATGTCTGGCGTGAGCGAGCATTCACGTCCACTCAACCGTAACTCATGTGATTAAAATGAGATAAGATGAAAGTAATTGGTAATTAAATCAATGAATAAGAATTTGGGGAACTTACATTCTTTGTACGGAAGATGATACAGAATTTATCGAACTTGACATTTTCTTCACCACAAACAGCGTAAGCAACTGATTCGACGACCTCCACGAAATCCACTTGTCGCTCTTCTCTGTAACACGACACGATATTATAATATTTAAGCTTGTTCTTTAACACTTCATTCAATTAAGAGATTATGGATTATCGTTTTCGTTCTGTTTGATAACTGGATTTGATAAGAACACGTGTAGTACATGGAGCTTAAGGCTAACTCTTTCTCTTGTAATTCCTTAGCAAGCATTGTTTGTTAATAAATTGTAAAGCATGGTGATTTCTGGTGAGTAGAAAACACACTGAAAAGACGAGAATTGGGTTCCAGGAATTGCTTCGTTAGCAAAACAACTCGCTAACCTCTCCTCTCAGCTTATTTGCATCTTGGGAGTGAAAAGTTGTTTGTCTGGATTGTATAGTAAAAGACAAAAAATTTCCATTTTTATTGTACGAGTAAGACGGGGATGAGGATGTAAATTGTAGTTAACTTCACAAGAAGTAAGAAGGAATACAGGGGAATATATTTCTACGGGAAGTTTTTGCAGTATAGCTAACCAGAAATACTTGTAGTGTGTGGAGTTTCTGTATAGTTAGTAATGGTCATAGTCAACACTAACTGGTCGAAGATCATGACTGATTATATACCAACGTCAACCATAAAGCATCAGAGTACACTAGGAAGAATATGAATGGTTTTTGCGTGATGTTCCATCCATCTTGCTGGTCCACTAGAGGAGACATTCATAATCAACCGCATCGCTGAATTAAGTAATTCTGTGGGTTTACTTTTGGTAGCTTTGCGTGTTGTAGGATGATTATTTGAGATGCTGCTGCATGCAGAAACTTTAATTGTTGGGAGTTTGATGTATGGAGAATGTTAATATTTGGGGACAGTAATTGTTGGTGTGAAATATTTTACAGCTTAAATGGATACACTTTAGCTGAGCTACGACTATTGTTTAGCTAAAACAAAGTTACTTGCGTCATAAGACGAAAGGACATGGGAGAAGTTAATTCAGGTGGGTCTAGACGTGACAAAAAAGGAATTTTAGGGGATAAAAATTTAAATGCAAATTTTAATTGCAACCGGCCAGAACTATAATTATCCCTAGTGTAATGCATAATTGAAAGGCTTTATTGATTCCCTGTCCATTGCTGTCAGTTATTGTGAAATGATTTGGAACGAAACTCTGCAAAGACCATCGCTTCTTAATGAGATCATAACCCGCATTCATAAATTATTAAATTAGCATTTTTTTTGCACACACAATAGATTCGTTCACGCAATTATTACACTTCCAAGCCTACAGGTACAGTCAACTGCATGTTAATGTGTTTTTGAATAGTGTGCAGTGGTGAATTCTGAGAATCGATATCCTTAATAAACTTAACACCATGAGACATGAGATGAAGTACACTTAATTTTTTCCTTCATTAATAATTAAACAATCGCAATCCATCATGAGTGTTAATGATTTGATGCCAATAAAGTAAGTGAAGTGACAGATTAATGAGATAGTCAAGTAGGAAGGTGGTTATGTTTCAGAAGGTAGTGCGAATTGATGGTAATTGAGTATTGAGAAGCAAAAAATCCGTAAATGGTGAGTGCTAAGTTTCTTCTCGTTGTCGGTTGCTGCTGGTTGAACAGTGAGGGATTAGAATATATCGATTGCTTGTATCGTTAGTCAGATAGGCAATCATCGTAGGTTGTAGGTAGCATTCATCCATTTGTAAAACATAAAAACAAACTCAATGACACAGCTTCATATTTTTAATGCATAAATTAACCTACACAGGCTGTACGGCATTATATTGTTTGTAAACCTACTGAGTAATGTAAATGCAGTCATCATCATCCATGAAGTTTATTAACCACATTAAGCATGCAAAATATTAAAATAAATGAAACAGACATTTTGATTAAAAGCAACTGTCAGGAATTAATCATATTCTGGATTCTTACAGGAACCTGCGTCATTTGAATTAATTAGGAATAGAATTGTTGGAAAAAACAACATACCGTCTACTTGTTCACTTCATGTACGAGTAAAAATTGAATTAAAATTACTAAGCAGAAAAATTTGAAAGCTTTGAGAAAAGATTATTGAACGAGTCCCGAACTCAGGTAATCTTGGACTTTTACTTGGCCTACTTTATGCTAACTCTAAGGAAAGCAAAAGTTAAGGTATTTTCATGAACAGACAATTCTTTTACAACCACACATGCCATTGCCGACCTTTATCTATCCAATACGTTGATATTAATATAGTAGGAATAACTGCTTTTGGTGTTAGTGTACTTGAAAAAAGAAATATAAGACGAAAAGAAAACTTACTTCTTGAATTATTGGAGTATTTAAATAAATTGATTCAAAATCGAGTATAACAATACTTTACTTCGCTTTAACTAACTTCAGTCATTCCCCTTAATGAGTGCGTGCGAGATTAGTGCACCGCGTATTGTTAGAGATGCGAATTCCTACATGAAGTTGCATGTGAAGAGCTGAAGCTGTGGGAGACAAAGTGATGTGAGAGTTGAAAAAGTCACAATTTAAGAGACTAGATGGAGAACAAGTTGATTCGAGAATGCGCCTAGCTTTGTCTCTCATAGAAGTTACATGTTGCATGTCATGGAAGGAAATGCATCTACATGTGCGTAATAGTAGAAGCAAAGATACATTCTTTTAGGATGACAAATACTCATTGTAACTCTACGATTTGATTATGATTAAGCAGACACACACACATTAATTTCATTAATAATCAATAGCTTTGTTAATCAATATAGAAATAATGGAAGAAGCTTAATTATTCGTGTTACACCCAGTTTTCTTGATTGAATGTCAAGGCTTTAGAGGTAAGGGTATATCGACAAAAACTAACAATTTGTCAAGGTCTGTGCAACACATGTGTGTGTCACAAATCCTGTATGATTATACTGTGTCACTTGTTAATATGGACGACAGGTCGAGAGATGAATATATTATTACGTCATCATGTTTGAATTCGTTTCGGCGAGGTCTTGACCAATTTAATGTGTAAGTAGAAAAATCATTTAAAGTTTTGGCGTTAATTAACACTTCCCTACCTTTTACGCGTCACGATTAGCGAATTATTTAGAAGGTTACTATTATACCTATTTATAAACTAAAAACTAAAAACTACACAATCATGTTCAAAATGGTCTCTAAACTGTGAGCAGAAGAGGAGGTAATTTAAGCAAGCGTTAAGTAAATTAGCGCAATCGATAATATCGCCGGAAATCTGGAATGTAAAATAAAAAATAATTACCTGTCTAGACGAGCTTTTAAAAATTCGATCCATTCCTCCTGATTTAGTTCATCTTGTTGCTTGTAATCGAACAGGTGAAAGAGCTTTGCCAGCAAATCCTGAAAAAATTGTAAAAAATGGATTAGTTTTGATTTTATTTGGATGAAACAAGTAGGTGATTTACTTTTGACAATTTCATAGTCTAAATATTTATGGAATACAGTTATCACTTAATGCTATATATATTTGGACATGGTATGCATGACCAACAAATTATTTAAGAGCCACGTGTATTGTATCAATTGTATGTTGAGTATTTTTGTAATAGTTGCAACTTCAAAAAATAGGGATACATTTTAGGTGAACTGAACACCGAACTGTAGCACGACGGATTCCTACGGAGGCATTTCCGTGCGAGAGGACGATTATTGAAGGTTCTGTTAGAATTATCACATGCAGCAAGGACAATATGGTATCAGATGCCAAGTAGAAACGTAGACTTATTCATGTGCTTGTTTATTTCTATTGTTCAGTCGGATAAAGAATGCTAGAAAACTACAGCCCTATATTTATTTGTGAATCTGTGTTTAACAATCGAAGTGCATTTATTGTCATTGCCAGCCAACATCGACACTGTCTGATTCAAAATTAATCCAGACTAATGGTTCTTATAGTACAAATATAACCTCAGACTCGGTTTTTACCTAATTTTCTCAGTAGATAATACAAATGTCATTTCCCTGAGCAAACAACATTTAGCGAGCGTCAAGAATGAAACGCATCTAATCATTAATCATTAAAAAATGTATTTCTGATTCGTAAAAATTAATTTTGGCATTTTATACGTCAGAATCTACAAACTCCTAGACTCGATTAGAAGTAATTCCTTGTTGAGTACGAATGTTACGACACATAATCTGAAGTTGAATCTGGACAAGTGGGTGGTTAATGCAATCATGCATGCACTTTCGTGTCTCGCTTCACGAGTATTTTATCGCAGAGAATGCTCACGATGAGATTTTTTCCCTGTTGGATTATTGAATTAATACATTACATAGATCTGCATGTTGGTAATAAAGAGATTCAGTTTTCTTTAATCAGTACTCACGATTTAGGTACCCAGTACCCACTTGACCACGCACGTGGTCTTCAAAACTACAACACATCTTTAAGATCAAATGTGCAGAGGTTCCAACGAGCAATTACTCTGTCTGTCAGTGTTACGCGTGCAGACTGAAATGCTAAAATTCAGATTCTGTGTGGTTTTGTGCGTGCATACTCTCATTAATTTATTGGTCGTATAAACAAGCGAGGAAAATCAATTCGCACACAAGTTGTATCTTTTAACAAATCGCTACAAATAAAATGTTGTTCATTTTGCACTTTGCACACACCCTACATTTGACTGATTTGACATTACTCTCTGTACTCTTATAACTAAACAGTCTCTCACGAGGAATATGTCCACGAGACATCCACTCCACCATCGCTCACTATTTTTTAACAAGGAAATAGAACTGTCCAAATGGACAGACATCTGATTTAAGCAATTGTCCATCAAACACCCACAAGATACTTAGGCATCAGCTCTATACGTGATTTTTAGCTATTTTGGACTTGGAGAAGAATCTGTGCTTCCAAGCTTGAAAAATTATTTTAAATCTAATGATCAAGATTAACGTAGCATGAAGATATACGCAAGCAGGAAAGTACAGAAAAAGTTAAAGGCATGGCAGATGGAATTCATCCACCGTTTTTTAATGTTTTGTGTTCTATGCTGAGGATTTCACCTGAGGGAAAACTGTCAATAAAATTTAGGATTTTCATCCCCTAAAATCTAAATGTACAAGTCATGTATCAAAAACTAGAAACATTCCTTAAATCTTGTAGTTCTCTTCAGACTAAAGATAAGTTGTCAAATGTTAATAACGTGGTGTCAGGAATTACACGATGATCTACACAGGTTATTCTTTATCTACTGCCGGGAAGGGCCGGGATGACCTTATGAAGACCACCATAATATTCTGCGCCCTCAAGCATCTCTTTTAGATTTGCACTGTGTGAAGAGAAATTTTCCTGTGTGTATAAAAAGTGGCTTAAATCAAACCACACCTGTGCAAATTTTGAAATATTTTTTTAGATCCTTCTCAAGATTCTGACCTTTTTACCGAAGGTATCAATAAAAAGATCAACTCTGATTCCATCCTGATTTCCAGATGTATAGGTTTTGACGAGTTTCCGCATATCTCTTATGTTGTTCCTCTGGAGGTTGTCCAGAATGCATTCTTCTTGTAGAGACAATGTTTTCCCTTTTGTCGGGACATTCGGCAGAGCGTAACAATTAGAACAATCTTTGATGGAAGATCGTTGGAATGATTTTGTCTCACGATTGTCCACTGGGACTATAATGGCACTACTCTGTAAGTCAACATGTTCTGGTTCCTCCTCAGCAATGAATGCCAAGTTGTCTTTGCCTCCTGCTCCAAAACTACTGGAATTCGCACTGAGTTGTCGCATGTAGGGATTACTAACAGGTCTTCTCATTTGTGGAGATCTTTGGACAAGTTCAGAATGATCTTCTTTTGGAAGTTCTGGTGACTGGGAGTTGTTCGTTATTATTCGTTCTTCGGTATTGTGAAGGATCTTCTTGTCGTTGTCCTCATCTTCGTTAAGATGACTTGACTCTCTTAGAGGCAAAATAGTCTCAACGGGAATTACCACTTCTTTAGGATTCTCAGGTGGTAATTGAACTTGGAGAAGGAGTCGCATATTGCCACTTCTCTTGAGCTTCTTGTGCTTGTTACTTTCGGAAGTACCTGACGAGTTAACTTCCGAATTCCGGTCGTCACTATCACATGAATTGCTGCTGGTGTCTTCAAAGCTGCCAGAGTGACTTGAATGGTCACCCACCGCTCCACTATCAGGACTGGGTGAGAAGGATCCTTCATTTCCATCAGAATTGGTCGAATCTTTCTTAGCCATCGCTTCTTTTGGTGTGTCAACTCCATCACCATTCATAGCGTCTTCATCGTAGTTTACGTAACAACTGGTTTCTGTAATGAATTTTGGTACATCACTTTCATCACCATTTTTGTCTTGTGAGTTTCCTCTTGAGTTGTCAGTAGACTCTACTGCACTCTCTTGTTTACTGGGTATGTCTTTGGTGTCAACAGTTTCCTCAGAATTTGGGGTATGCAGTGCCATTTGAAAAGTTTTATTATCGATTACAGACGATGTTAGTAGATGATTTCATAGGAATTTTTAACTGAACTGTGTTGCAACAATATTATGTGACACAGAGAGGCCAATTTTAGAATATCAATTAGTTGAATTTAATCTACTTGTTCCTACAGATTCGATAAATCACGTAACTAGTAACACGATAAATTCCGCTTAAGTACAGACCGCTGGCAATTGGGATCAGTATAACAAATTTTACAACTGAATTCTTGTCAAACAGCTTCCAATAAACCTGGTTTAAATAGTCTGCTGAGCAGATATACACTTAAATTAAAAATGCAGCACAAAGGACAACTTCAGGTGTGCAGAAACAGTGAGAACTTTTGCTAGAACTCTCACATGTATTTATGCTTTCAAGAAAAATTGTGTCCAAAGGTAGTCTCAGACATGTCTGGATGAGTTTCATATTATGCTGGAGGAGTATTATTATTAAGTCCAGTCTTACACTTCCAGTCTCGTCACCTGGAGTATTAATTAATTGATTAACTCCCAGTGGCTCTTTGTTCGGAGGAGTGCTAATCAAGAAATTAAATAAACTTATGGGAATCAGTCACTTAATGGAAATATGCGGACGAGGATAACATGTCTAATGTGTTTCAAACTTGTAGTCACGTTCCTTCTTGCTTGCGTCTTAGGTATTTGAATAATTACTATTCATTACTTGTCGGAAAAGTAAAATTGGCGAGGTAAATGAATGTCGCAAATGCACACGATCCTCAGGTTTATTGTGTCAATAAAGGGATGGAGACTGTCGTTCGAGGTTCATTTGATTGATTGCTTTTCTTATTAACTTAACTTATCACATAGCACAGTAGGAGATAAATATTCACACTATACGCCAAATAATTCAATGAACAAAAGTACCAATTGATTAAATTATTTTAGTGTCTTGCGTAACTTCCCTCTTTTGTGATGGGTTGTATTATATTAGTTTATTATTGGCTGACTAATTGCGAGCTTCTCTGGTAAATGTAATGACTAATTCTTGCACAAACATAGAAGATTTGTCACTTGTTCACTTATCACTTTATCAGAGGTAAGTTGTCATCTACAAGATTAGAGTTTTGGGTTAGCTAAATAGTAAATAATTTCTAGATTTGTGATAGAACTTTCAGAGAAATACTTATTGTAGATTACTTTTATTTATATTATTAATGAAACACGCACACTGGCACACACGACGCAGGAGTCGACTACTTTAGAGCTTTAAGTAATAGCGTGTAATGAACAGATATCTTAATACTTAAGTGTTTTCTCACACTCAAAGACTCAATCTAAATTCATCCATCCAACAATGCAGCCATAGACTTTTGATTAAAAACAGGGCTTGCCCAAGAATATGTAAAGACAGGAACTTTTAGGGCTATGAACGATTCATACTACCTGTTCTGTGTTCTTGTTAAATAAAACTTGCAAAAAACATCTTCTCTGCATACGATGTACGAGAATAGTATTAAGTATGGTAAAGGGTTGTGTTTTAAGATAGTGTTGGCAATATCCATCCTGTGATGCATGCAGTAAGATGTACTCCAGCCAGAGAGACTTGGCTCTTAGCTGGTTGGTATGTTCACTCGAATCTCTTAGTACACAGATAAGCTAAGGAATCAAATGACTCCTTTTTTTCAAGCTCGTTCAATCCACGTCTTGCGATGATGAACTCAAAGAAGTTCTTGGAGAGTTGAACTCATAACCTGACTAACGAGTGAGACTGGATCAAATTGCTCACATAGGTATTCATTCTATATTGATTAGGAAAACAACTGAGGAGATGAAAGGAGAATTAAACGAGTGTTGGCTTGTTCGGAAACCTTTGTTGAGTTATTTTTGCTCGCTAATTGGCAACTAATTTCCAGTTGAAAGTAAAAATGCGTGAGTAGTGAATTTATTTAAACATGCATTGTGATATTTAAGTAATCTCTCAATACTAAGTATGTGATAGAGTAAATCATGCAGTAAATGCGTATAAATGATGGTGAGTGCTTAATACCAACTTTTTTTGTGTGGTAGACAATAGATCGGTGATTTCAACAGTACACTATTTCCATCGCAAGAAGTTACACAAAGGATAGTCCACTTGGGTATTGCGGATAGGGAAAAAAGAGCATTCAAGGTTGAGGAATTTTTATTTTTGGCTCAGGTGTTGAGGTATGTTGCTTACGGTTGAGCTCTGCTTACGTAGGCGGTTTATAACATTTACTTGAGATTTAATGAAAGATTCAAACTAGTTTTAATCAAGTCTGTCCGGAAGCGAGTAGTTTTTACATTGCTTGTCAAACAACTGAGGGATGTACTGCTGGCTTGTTGCGTAAGGTAGCAGTAGTTAAATCTTATGCGCCTTAATAGCTTTGTTCCATGTGTGCGGGAAACTGTACAGCTTTTTACCAATACTTACGGAGAAAATGCATTGCTCAATTAATTCTAAAGAAAGAACTACTCATACTCGTGTTCGGGACATTAGGACTGCAAGTGATTGACAGTGATTTTTTAAACACCCAACTGATTCTACATGGAACTCACTCATAGAAAATGAGCAATGCAAAACGTGAATAAACTTTTAACAATTTTCCTTGCAAGTTGACATGATAGTTGTATTATTGTAGTCCATGTTAATTTGTAAATGACAATGGAAAGGATTTTCCAAGACTTTTTATCTTCGTTGTGCAGTACTCAAATGCTGGAGAGGATCTTACGTGTACACGTTATTCGTCAATCTTTGTGGTGATGAGAGACACGTCTGTGTGTCTTCTTCGGAAGACATTTGTTATAATAATATACAATGACCAACAGAGTTCTTGTTAAGAAGGTTATTACATTACCACGCGGAGATCCTAAGAAAAATGAAATCCACAAAGAAGATTTGCACCATCACTTTCATACGATACAAATTACAGTGCCATGACTTTGCAGATAAGAAAGGGTTTGCAGACTTTTGTATTTTCACCTGAAGTTTCAAACTTACTTTACTGCAGCGATAATTAACAATGGAGGCGTATTTCCAGAAGTATATTGTTGTGTTTTACAAATTAATTGTGGTGCATTTTTTCTACAGAATAGTTTTAAGTTTTGAGATAATTCCTATGCATCAGAGATAATGTGCATCGTGTATCCGTATCCTCATTCTTTCTTGGAGCTATTATCAGCAGTAAGAATTTTAAAACAATGAGAAGTAATCTGCTGTATGGCAATGACTTTCTCTTAGGGTTTGTACAGGAAAAAAATAAAAATAATAGTATCTTTAATTTCTAAAGAACTAATGATAATGACTTAAAGCGTCTTAAACAAATAGACGATAAATCCAAGTCTTTATTTATAAAAGTATAAAGACAACGTAAATCCTCCGCCTCCTATTCACATATTTCTCAAAGCTTTGATTCTTTATGAAGAGTCCGCCAGTTGCAGAAGACTTGTAATATTCATTCTGCACGGTTGGAGTTGTCCGTCTGACACTGACATTTTAATAACACACTACGTTTATGGAGTTAATAAATTATTCTAGCAATTATTAGTCAGTAAAGTCCCATAAAATAATTCAAGTAGAAGTAGAAGAAACCAGTTAAAATCCTACGGAGGCTTGTTCGTAGTAAATACCGTAGGGGAAACAATGGAGATGATAGCTCCTTTCATAATCCATAATAATAATAAAAGAGAAGATCAGGTAGACTATGTGTGCTTATGTCTTGTGTGTGAGATTTTACGAGAATGCGTCTCAATAAAGCGAATGGAGAGATGAAGTAAATATTCGCAGGCAATAAGCTCCATCGCTTGCCTAAAGGGTAAATCTCTTTTTTATGAAATACGAATTATTGCGAGTATATCAGTAACCTACTCCGAAGTAACAATGGATAAATCCCCATATTATTATCATCATTAAGGGGAAAATGTTTATGAGCTGTTAGCGATTGGAAAATAAAAGTTACTACAGTTTTGGACAACTTTTGTTGGAAAAGACGCACAGCATGTTTCAAAGATCGGCCTGATTGCCTAATTATGTCTAAATGCTAATTACCATAACTCAATGAATTAATAATATATCATTTTTGATGTCTACCTGTACGTGTGAAACTGTATGAAGTATAAAGTATGAAGTATTGCTTTAACTGACCCTTACAAACAATATTCTTATTACAGCGGAGAGCAAGGTTACTTGTTTGCGCAGCTACGTCAATTGTTCATTTGATATAGGGACGTAGAAAAACAAGAGCGTTAATCAATTGATCTTAATACATTTTAAATACTTAACCTTAGCCAATGTAATATAAATTGAGACGGCTATTTAGTAAATTTATGTGATTCTGTTGGATGAAGGAGAAAGGTTGAAAAGATAAAAGAATTGCGACTTAACTAAAAATTCATTTGGATCATTAGTGTCCGCTCCAAATTGAAGATTTAAAGTGGTTAGAGGGCCAGCTACACTTAATCATTTTATATTTACTTTTTACTGAAACGGATTGCATTTTGCAAGTTGTGAGATCCTTGGTCAATATTTTTGAAGTCAATTTTCTTGGCTACCACAGCGCATTTCTATTAATATTTTATATTGATCGACGGTGCAAGGTGCTCTGATTTAGTATTTTTAGAATTTATGATAACCGTAGGAATAACTGAAATTATGAAGCTGTTTCTTAATTTGTTAAGTTGTGGCCCTCTGAGTTATTGAATTGTTGCAAAATTCCTGGGTGTTAATTGGTCTACAATTTGGATGTTGGATGAGAAATGAAATGTGATATCGATATGAGTACAAATTTTAAAGGTGAATGATGATCTCTTTCAATGCTAAGCAATTTTTCCTTAATTCTGGTGACTTTGACTTAATCTCCCTTCTGTCCTGCTGAGAGAGTCCCTGATGGCCAATCGTGTCTCATTTTTCTTGCTAATCACAAAGGAATGAGATTTAAAACTTGACATTTATTTCTTGTCGTGGATAAAAGATACTTTAAAATGAAAACACCAACAAATTTGATTGTTGAATTGTGAGTTCTTGCTTTGCTAATAGTTTCAATCTTTCAATCTAATCTACCTGAGTTTCAGTTCGGCTTACACCTTATTCTAAGCCCACGTGCTCTTGAAGCTCTCTTTCCACCCAAAAATTTACTTGGCAAGTGGTTTCCTTCAAATGTTGGATGGCAGTTTACAATTTTACAGAAGAATTCAGTGGGATATATGGATGGGTGTCATTGATTGCCTGGTCATCGTGATCTATACGCATAATAATGTAATGTGGATTCACATGTTGGCAAAGTATTTGAAACTTTTGGCTCCTGGGTTTGGCACGATATGCACTGACCCTGAGATCAAATTCGTGAAAAACATAAAGACGCTTTTTTGATGAGAGAGCATAACAATAAAAATAAATTGCAACAGTAAATTAACTCTAATAGTCTGTCTTGAAAAAGAATCTTGAAGAACGAACCCAAAAACCAAAATCTCCTTTAGGTGGCATAATATTGTGTAATACATTATATGTATGTTTAATATGTGTGTAGTAATGTCAATGTGTGAATCTTTTTGAAAGCAAAAGGCTTGGGCAGTTTTAGCTCATCGTCACTCGTGTAGGAAGTACAACTGCACACCTACCAGTTGGAGGTATCAAGTTTGTTTTAATTTACCTTTTTTCTGTCAGTCATTCATGATTTTTGTACTTTTTAAGACGAAAGACAATGAATCTCACCTCTCTTAAAGTCTTAAGCATCGCCTCACGGAGTCTTAAATAACTTTAAAAGTGCATTGTTGTTTATTTACCCAAGGAGGGAAGGAATGAGTAAATATATAAAAGCGTCATCTCTTTATGAAATAAAACACAGAGTGTGTGCACCTTGATTTGATTGCAAGGTGAAACAATCCGTGCGCTTGTGTTCACCCTTGAAAGCAGCTTGAATTGGATTGAGCGTTATGAAAGAAGGATTGATGACCAAAAGCTGCTATGGGACGTCAAGAACGGAGAAACAATTAACTCGACTAATTATTCCCTCAACAATGTGAGAGACTGAATGACAAGGGATGCGAGGAACAATAATGACCATGCCCACATCCCACTACAGAAGAAGAAGTTCATTTGGAGCTTGGAGCTTTCTTCTACTCGTACATACGAATACATTTACTCACATGCAAATCGGTGTGCTTTGAAGAGTCTTTTCTTATAATTAGAAACTATGCTTGCTTGACACCAAATAACAAGAATGGTAATGATGATTAAGTGACGAGCGATGGTCAGAGACAAATTAGACTGGGTTTCATTTATGTCTATTGAAATGGCTATTGTTGTACGTAGAGATTTCAGGTGAAGAATTATTATCGCAGTAGTGACCAGTAGTGTGTGTTTATAACTGCTTATTATAGTAACGTCAGTGTTCATCTCAAGCCATATTAATCGTCTTCATTAGTAAGTTTCATTAGGGTAACATTGTGCAATTTGTGAAATTTTTAAAGGAGAGGGTGCAATACTTAAATGTTATTAACGGAGTGGTGAGAAGGTCGATTGTTTGTGAGGAGTGTAAGTGAAGGTGGAATGCTGTGATGAATTCTGTTCAAGAAGTTTGCGTCTTGAGTTTGTGTGTGTGTTTGTGTTTGTGTATATTACACATTGCGTGGAGTTACTTTCACTCTTCTATTCTGTCTTTTCTCACGTATAATTCCTCGAAAATCATTAAAAATAAGAGAACTTTTGACGCAGGCTGTAATTGCCTATCGACCCTATTTAACTACTCACTACACACGTCCTTAAAATCCTTTACGACTCAATGACTGCACCGTGAGTTATATTGGCATGTTGTTGCATGTTGCGTTTTTGCAATAATCAAGACTACAATGCTAATTAGAAACATTTAAACAGCGGGATACCAAATAAAGTTATAATTATGAGATTAGCTCTGAGCCATCAGGGTTGTTGTTTGAAATCAAAGGACATGATACTCCATTCCATAAATTGTAAGGGTGAGTTTTGTGAGCAGTCTGAGCAGTAGTAAGTATATAGGAATTTAGGAATACGCAGAATATATTATTATTACGGAATCATTTAGAGATTACTGCTGTGTGTGTTAATGTGCAACATGCAATCTTCGTTTAGTAGTTAATTACATTGATGTCCATGCTTTTCTGTGGGAAGCTATGTTACGAGATACACCGTATGAAGCATAGGGACATGACTTAAAGAGCATTCAACATGTTAAGGACTTCAGGACGGGAGAAGTTTTTTAACAACTTAATGACTCGGAAAGCCTTTTCTGGTAGAAATGTACAATTATTATGCCCATGTTTGGTGGTAAATTGAATAATAAGAGTTTCTGCGTGTGAATTATTGTGTTGAACAACTAAGCCCACACAAAAGAGTGGCATAAATGAACCAAATGACAATTATAATTACAGCCGGAGTCACTTAATGTGCAAGGAATTTTATATTAAAGGTTCTGCAGTTGATCTTCAGGAATCCTTTAAACTTCGTAGATAGCCACAAGGTTGGCCTATGAAATTTAAAATTGTATTTGTGTCTCATAGAAATAGTGAGGAATGGGAAGATAGTGTGCATAAATCAGGTGAAATGAACTTGAATGGACATAACTGAAAAGCCTTAGAGAAGACGTCATTTGTTAAAAAAGGCTGATGGTCCCATGTCGACCTGTGCTGCAATACTTATACTTTTTACTGGCTGAGCTGGTTTACAATTCAGTGAGCTAATTTTCTAGTAATTAGCAAGTTATTTAATGCAAACGGGCCTATAGCCATAAATACATGATTTGTCACTAAATCATTCTCTCTGTCATTTGTTACAGATAAGAGATGTTTTAATGACTTTTAGCACGAGTGGAGCTCGACACTCGACAGACGACATGGCCATTCATTACGGGAGAAGTATGCAATGATTATGGACCGTATGGTAGTCATCAATTTCCTGGGTTTGTTTGCTATAAGTACAAAATGCAACTTCTAAGATGCTGCTTGCTTGCTTTCATATTGTGCCAGAAGAATATAAAGGTGAGTCGCTGATAGGGAGCGAGAGAAACTGGTCGCTTTACATCTAAGTCAAGGATAATGAGTTAAAATTTCAATTAAAGTATTGAAATTTTCATGAACTGCCCTTACTTAAGGGCTATTTTGTTGCATTCGCCGCACATTCTTTTGTACAAATAAATGTCATTTTAGTTGGTTATTGCGTGATGGGTGAGTACTTGTGTACCTGTGTGCCCTTCTGCTATTCGTCCACCGGCCTTTATAAATCAACTCCACATTTCTCACTGGCAAATTACATTTATGATTGCAAAATAACAACAACCTTACTCAACCAATGGAGCCACAGCAGAGTTGTTCCTGATGAATCCAGAGTTGATACATTTATTATGTAACATTCAGCTCAATTATCAATCACAGGTAGGAATACGAAAG
>JAQGAD010000959.1:0-25541 GCA_034696625.1 Isotomurus palustris
TACACGAGTTTTACGTAATATCAAAATCAAATATCACAAGTGCGTTTTCCTAGTCTCATTAAATATCTTGACGATTCTGTCATAAACTACAGTGCTTCTATCGTGTCCGATGATAAATTCTACGTGAGATAGATTGGGGCTCGTGGTCTCATAATGTCCTATGAGGTTTGGAAGCTCCCCTGCAAGCCGAGCTACGTCCTACATTAAAAATATGTAAAATTCATCCAACATTTCCTTTGATAAAATAATTTCCATAAAGTATCATTGGATGATTCTGACCTGAGACGGAATGAGTTTGTCATACGGCGAAGTAAAAGTGGCAACAGGAACTGTTACACGTTTTAAGTCATAAGAAGGAGGACAAGGCTGGCCATAAATCAAAGTGTTCTTTGCCCTCCCGTAATCATATTCACAGAAAGTGCCCTTCCAAAAACACTGCATGATGTGGCACATCACTTTAATTGAAGTTGTGCTTGGCATGGATTTTGACATTTCGAGCATTCTTTGCTGAAAAGGTATCAAAAAATAATAATGCTCATTCTGGAATTGAGAAATGTAAAGTAAAAAATCTACCATTATGTGTCATATTTTAGTAAGAAACCTTTGAAATATTAGGACCAGGATTGAGGTAACCGAACATTGATCCACCAACATTGAGCACAGTTGCAGCCAATTTGTTACGCATAGGAGAGCAAACCAGTCTGAAGTAGCTGGAAACATTACTTCCAAATTCTTTTCTGCGTATAAATGCGGATTTCCCCTGTTACATTATAATATTATAAGTTACAATGTATAATTTACATCAATCTTAATCAAACTGGTTCCATGTGTTTATCATTCTCAGTCTCTGAGAATTCTCACTCAATACTTTTCCGCAAACAACTATAATATTTATTACCAGAAACGTGTAGAGTGGTCCTCCTAACCGCACGCCGAGTTTTCTAACATGTTTTCCATAAACTGCCGGACACAAACAAGCTGCTGCCGTCACCTTCTCATTATAGTCGGGCTTTAATGACAGCCCAATGTACAGAACTGTATTTCCGAAGGAATGGCCTACATAGTATAAAGCCTTATGTCTTGTAGTATTTAAAATGTAGTCAATGAATGCCGGAACATCGTAGATGCCGATTTCCCTTGCCCTAAAAATAGTTTCATTCACTTTAGATCGACGATTGAAAATCAGAGTCTCCCAATTTAACGGGTTTTTAATAGGCAACTCAATGCTCTTACCCGAAGTCCCAATACTTCTTCGAGCTAGTGGACAAGCTCAAATGGCCCTTAGAATAAACGGTTCCTCTGTACGAACCGATCCACACATCATATCCTTGATTGGTTAATATGTAAGCTACACCAAGACCATTTAATGTTTTATATAAAAGCAAGCCAGAGATCATTAGATTGTTTAATTATCATATCAAGTTGCACTTACGAAGTGTCTTTTCCTTGTCATTAATGAACCAATGTGAGCCATCGGACATGAGTCCATGAATAAGAAGAACTGGAGGCCTGGAACTCAATTCCAATGGAGGAACACGTGAAACTTGTGTACCATTGTCTTCACTTTTCTCCTGACTTGTCTCTATATTATTATTTCCTCTTCTGGAGTCTCCATTTATCTCACCAACAACACTATCGACATCACATTTATTATTGGGGCTACTAGTACCCAAACCAAAGTTTGTTTCAGGAACTCTGAACAGAGTCAAGAGATATCCATCTTCTGTTGTGACTTGATGTGACTCTACAGAAGTCAAGTAGTCTTGCAGTATGCCCATGACAGTAGAAATTTAGACTTTTGGCAGTGCAAACTGCCTTGAATAAAATTAGACAGTCTACACTTCTCTACATGTATGCACAAAATAAGGTTTACAGTCTATTCAAACTCTCCGTTTGCGTTTGTGTGAATAAAACTTGAAGCTCCGTTGAGTTCTGGAACTCAACTGAAACCAAAAAGAATTCTGTTTGGTAGCAATCCACAATTCACTTGGAATGTAATCATAATACTTGAGTCTTATCCAGAAAGCCCATTCTTAACATGCATGAGAACGTTTACTATTCACTCACACAATCTACATAATGTCTACACTTCTACATAAATAGTGTTATGAAAAATTCGCAAATGAGGTAAAACACTGTATTTCACTGTAAAGTAATAGCTTGGCTGCAGATCTCTGAATGTGTGATGTTGGATGTCTGAAACGAAATTACTGTGGACGACAATGAACGAGAGAGAGAGAGATTATAGTTGTGTGTAAATCTCGTCTCTCAATAAGATCTTCTGGTGACCATGACTGATTGTTAGGTTGTGGATTGCCTGAGCTTCCTGTTAAAGGATGTAGCTCAAAGTCTCAACAGTCGAATCTTGAATAGTACAACAAGACGCTCTTTGTATTCTCAGTTAGCATCGTGATATTACGTAATATACGCCGTACGGCGATGGCCACGGTAAACTTTTGTATGCGAGATGATGAGAGATTGGAAGTAACCCAGGGTGGGTATATCAAAGATGAACAACATTTTCTGTATGAAAGTGTATAACCTTCTTTAAAGTAACTTCATAAACGAAATGCTTGTAGAATTATTGCTGTACGGCTATATCGCGTCTACTATTTGCGTAAGAAGACAAGTATATACACACACACGTATGAAATTCAACTTGGCATCCTCAACAGTTCTGATTCTGAGATACCTTGCCATAAGTTTAATTCCCATATTATGCCAACTCTTAGTATCAAAGTATCAAAGCTTTTTATGACAGACGTGACGTACAAACGCAAATAAATTGAAAAAAGTTCTAACGATTATTATTGAGATGAAAATGCCACTTACTGCTGGTTATTCCTTACACAATGCACATTATAATTGTAATTACAGTATTGCTAAAATACTAACCATATGTTTCATGAATACTGTCCGAATTTAATATCATGAAAATTGTTAAGCATATATTATAATACAAAGCTGCCAATTACTGAAGATTCAGTTGTGGTTTTATCAAGGTGTTGCTGGGATTTCTAAGTAACCTTTCTTGAGCATTAAATATCCAAGAAGAAACCACTGTATGTCCAAACCTCTTCAAGAAACTTGTTACGATTACGGAAGGAAGCACACATGATTAGAGTTTACACTAATACTTGGAGTATGTACCACAAACCTTTTAGAAATTCTCATGGAGCCTCAGTCAGTGCAAATCTCTTTTCACACTGTGAGATAAAAATAAATCTTATCCCAGATATTAATTCATTAGGAACTTACAATAATAAAATGGTTATTGCAATAGATAACAAATGCTGCTGTGATCTTAATCTTCATCATGAACATTTAATTTGTTTTTCTGTTTGTCAGTAATTCAGTATAATACAATCCAATTCCATTCCAATTAGAACTGTGGGATCTACAATCCAAACGCCATAATCCTTCAGTAGAAGTCATATCCACACATGAAAAATCATAGTCACAATTGGAGCTGAAAGAATTATGTGGGAGAGGAACCTACGAAGGTCGAGTGGGGAAAGGCACGTGGATTTGTGTGGGACTTTCTCCTCTGTGGAAGTTGCTGGGAACTTTCGCTGGTTCTGCGTGAGGGCAAAAATCGATATATATGAAACTAAGGAGAGAGTTTCCCTTAACACAAACAACCAGATGATAGTATGTCTTATATATCTCCGATACTGGAAGATCTTCCTTACACACGTACATTCATTCCCATTCCGTATTCCTTTCTCCATGTCTTTCACCTCCCAACAAGTACACACACACACACACACTCTCTCTTTCAACTACCTAAGACTTTCTTCACTTCGACTATCACCCGTAGTGTAGTGTCCTACTGCACAACTACGAGTCCCACACATCTGTAGTGTATAAAACCTTGTCTCCCACCCAACGTCCCAACACATTCAACATTCGAGAAAGTGGCCCCACCTCCTCCTACTCATTCATAGTATTTTAGTATTTTGCACAACGAACCTTCGTACTTGTTCCTTCATACCTTTTAGGGGATTGAAGGTAAGCACAATTAAACGCAGGAGAAAGTAGCCTAACTGACCGCAGCTTCAGGAGAAGGTTTTTATACATTAATATGATATCTACGCAGATAGAAGTTGACAGTACTGAAGAGGTAGTAGACCCGATTTAGTAGAGAAGGTATTATGAGCGAAGGAGACTTTGAGGAGAGTTCTGTAAATGACGCAACATTAAAAACACAAGAACAACAACCCCACGAAGAAGAACAAGACGATCAGGGCTGTGAGTATTATCACAAAGTAGTCCTAACTCCAACAATATCATCTTCTCCGCCGAGAAGCCGATCTCAAAGTGCTGGAAGTACTCATAACGAAGCTTTGTTGTTTTTCGAAAGGCATAAATTATTCCAACCTGATCCGCAAGAGGAATCTTTCCTACCTGGAATTTTTACTGAAGATACGTCATCATCACCTTTTCATTTAAACGCAGGAGGAGATCAGGAATCTTCTGAGATAAGTACTTTCTCCAAGTCCCCTTCACCTGCACATAACTCGGATAACGTTTCCTCGTCAGATGACCAGAGGAATTTCTCCGGCCTCTTTTCTTGTGGCAACAAGTTGGACATTCCTCAACCAAGGGCACGAAGCAAAAGTGACAATTTAACTTTACTCGTAAGACAAGAGAGCAAAAAGAAAGAACGGTTTGGAGATGACAACCCTCAATTAAGGGGGAACCTCGAGACATCATTACATGCAAGTGAAAACATAACTAATACTAATGGTGCTACCAAATCAGACAAAAGTCCGCAAAGAAATAGAAGCATACGTGGAAGAAGTCACAGTCAACCTAGTCAAGTAATTGTGAGTTGTGTGGGTAGTGGTGGCGGATTCTCAGTTGACGGAAGAGGAGGCGGGTCAGCAGGTGAAAGTTATTCAGGTGAAAGTAGGAAAGGAAGTAAAAAATACAGTTGGCTAGAGCAAATTCAATTTCGAGCACAATACCAACACTTCCGGACCAACGATTACGCTTCCGTGGTCAACTCAGCGTCCTCCTTGGACAAAGCTGGAGTTCCGAATGAAGGAACTATTCGTAGCGGACCAGCTTTATTCCAGGTACGAAGAAAACTGTTCTTGTTACGGGCAATAAAACGCGTGTGTCGTTAATTTACATGTGTGCGCCCGATCAAAATCCTTACTGCGTATGTCAACCAATGAAATTGGCTTGTATGAAAATCGTATAAAACTCCGTATGTGCCGAAATTAAGGTTTTTCTATAGCTCTGCTTACAAATGAACTTAACATTTCAATGTATTCTCTTCAAACAAATCCGGTGAGAGTTTGAACACTTGGAAGTTGGAACAACCTTGATGTTAGGATTGCATGATGATCGTTTATCAGATTGGAACGTGACATTTACTTACGAATTGCGATGTAAGATTGAAATGTGATGGAATGCATTATATGCTCATTATCTTCGCTTAACCTTGGCATTTGTCTTGCCGTTGAATTCACAGAGGTTTAGTAACCTACATTGTCAATTATGTAACCTTTCCCTTGTATGACGATTTCGCATGGAGATATCCTCAAAAGACTGCGTTACTAATCATCTACCAAGTCACATTTCCCCAACCAGGCATATTCTTGTCACGTCTGCTATACATAAAGTCAGTGCGAGTCTTCTATTCGACCTCCTTGTACGTCTTAAGCTTCATTTTCCATAGCGTGTGTTCATGACATTTCGGATCAATTCTGATGGGACTATTTAAATGCTGTGCGATCATGGATGATTGTGTGAGTTTCAGTTTATATCTCGGCATTTAAAGTCACTTTGCCATACACTGCAAAAGTGCACGGCACAAATTGCTGTTTTTGAACTGCTTTACAACAGATCAAGCAATCAGCATTTTGCAATAAAACATATTTCACTGCATGTGTTTCTATTTATCACAGCTGTCGTCCTCACGTTAAGTTTCAACTTTATCACTCTCTGGTTTAATTGTTGATTTACCAGCATCTAATTCTACATTTGAGTAATTCAGGTAATTAAAGAAGAATTAAATTCAGTCAGCCATTAATCTTCAAAACAGAAAAATACTTTGCGCAATCCGTGATCGTGATCATGAATTCAATTAAGAAATCTGTAATCCATTTCAGTTTTTTTCAAGTTTACTTTCAGTTTCAAATTACAATCATGAACTTGCACATTCCCATTTATAAACTGCCAACTAAAAGCCCATTAATATGGTACCCAACTCGGCCATTTACATTACTCAATCCTTATCGTCGTACACGTACACATTAAAACTCTTGTTGCGCTGCGTGCAAACAGCCCAAGCACAACGGATTTAAAGACCATTTCAAAATAGTTTGTTTCAAGCACAAAGGAAGTAATTCAGTGAGTCACACTACCAACAACCTCTGAGAGAGACTCATAGGCTGTTTGACAGGAGATCTGTGCTGTTAATAACTCTCGCTGGTAGTGTTGCTGCTGCGATTGCTGCCACTGCTGCATGACTCTCTGAAACTTTTAAGGTTGAAACAATCATCGCGTAATGAGAACGAAGCAAATCCCCTGAACATCCGTCCGTGCCCGTAAAGTCTCATCATCATAATCCTTGCTAAATGAATTCACGTCCTGCTGCCTGTGCCTGCAATGCACAAAAACTCAGGGAGTTACGCATTTCATGTCCATCACGATAATCATTCTGCACTCCCTGTTCTCCTAAACTGCACATATACAACTATAAACTACATAAACATCCTATAAACTCATCCTCCTCCTAGCACGAAATTATGAATCAAAAATTATCTATTCGTATGAAATACTCTCCACATTCAACATCCCATCTCTCTACACTTTCCTCTGTTTCCTCATGTCATTTAACACATAATAACCATCCTCCCAAGTGCTATTAAAAGAGTTTCCCGTATTCACCAAAAATTCAGATTAGATTGAAGTCAAGGTTGGAACTGCATACACACACATCAAGCAGTATACACATCAGCCTTGCAAAAGCAGAAGATTGTACAGTTAGTTCGAGTTCATTTCGAGCAGTAGTGGACTTTTACTATTTAGTGTGTGTTCTGTTCTGTTCTCTCCCAATTTTACATGCAAACCTCGTAAACTCGTAAAGACCTGAGTTTTTCCATTTATATCTCTGAATTATTGACAGTTAACACGAATAACACGATAAACACACACTCATCACTCATCACTTATCCCCTGCACATTGCAGAAGAGACCTACTTACAAGCTACGATTAATGTTTAAACATCCTTTTGTAATTCTTCACACATCCCACGGTAAATAATTTATATCTGTGTTTCATCACCAGTGCGAACAGCCCTGGCTTCCCAACTTCCCATGTAAATCTCACCCACACAGCCCAATTTTGCATGGAGCTTTTTGAAATGTTTGCAGTACAAATCACCACCAACCACCCGACACAAGAGTAAAAGCGTAAAATTAGTACTTAAAAGCAAAAGCAATATTCATCACTCAAACACACTCAAAAGTTTAAAAAGAGGAACCTCTCTAATTAACGACACATCCAATTTGTACTTGCAGGTCACAACAGGACAAGGACCCTCTCGGGGAATAAAATCTCAGTCTCCTTCAGAAACTGGAGGAGAGTCAAACAACAGTTCTCAAAATTCTCCTCCAATCGGTGCTACAAAATACACAAAAACTCCAGCTTTATCCTCAGGAACTCGAAATTCTTGTTGGAACTTTCCTAGAGTCAAATTCCGCAGGATTTTCAATGCGAAATCCCTAGACGATATTCTGGGTCGTGGTCACCCAGGCAGTCATAAAAGTTCGTCGTGTGTAAGTCCAGAAACATTTCTCCCAGCAGTTAGTACATCAGCTTGTGCTAAAAATGCTCCTCCTGGAGGAGTACTCATCGGTGCTTCAACCACGAGTGACTTAGACGAAGAACCGTCATCGTCAACATTTCCTCCGATTAAAAGTAAAAGAAACAGTAGTAGCATAAGTTCATTAAAAATCTACAATCCCAATCCCCCTTCGGGCATCCCCAGCGTTTCTTCCGGTTCCATTGGCTCAGGGAGTGAAAGTGGAGGTGGAGGAAACAAGTCGAAGGGTAAATCTTTGGTCTCCGTGTTTGGACGGATTCCTCAGTTTCATTCAAGTGGGAAGGAGACTCACAAGAGTGACGGAAAGACGGCGAAGAAATCCCGGAAGAAAGGCAGTAGCAGTAGTGGAGGTGGAGAGAAACCAAGTAAAAGTCTGAGTTCTGGCTCTCTCAACCGAGTGTCAGCTGCCAAGTCGGATAATTATCTCAATCGAATTGTAGTCTCTGCCACATGCGCTAGATTTAGTGTAGGCAAGTCCACAGATAACCTTGCAACGAGTCAATCTGACACGCACAAATCACAGAGTGCCATTAAGAAGAAGAGTAAGAAAAACAGTTCCTCCACAATTGTCGAAGCTTTTTCGACGAGCAGCAACGAAGCGTCGGGAAGCAGCTCAGGAGTTGAAGTCTCAAACCAACCCCAACAACGACGCTGGACTGCTGTGAAACATAAATGGGATTTGAAGCTCCAAGAACAACAGTCTCAACAGCCACCTCCAACTTCTCTCCAGGACTCAGCTTCTTCTTCTACAAGTTCTACCACAAATCCTTCTAAGAAACCTGGAGACGCTGTATTCACTAAATCTCAATTAAGTCAAATCAGCGGAGTGTCAAATCTTCTAGGTGGAACCTACGAAGACTCTAAAGCTCTCGAGTCTTGTGAGGCAACTGCTCCAAACTCGCTTCACCAAACACCAGAAGAAACTTTCCCCACCAAACCTCATGAAGCTGGTCGAGTAAAGTTTTGTCTCGAGCCTCAAGAAATCCCAGCATCTCCTCCGATCAGCAGGAGTCAAAGTAGCGACTGCAGACCAATCCAAGTTGATCCTTCGTTAATTGACTTTCTTGATTCGAATCCTGAAGAGGAATCTGAAGAAATGACCAAGTCTTCGAGACATTTCCACTATTCCACGTCCACCGGTGGTGCTACTTCTGGTGGTGGTGGTGGTGGAAGTAAAGTTTCAAGAGGAGGGAGACACCACAATATAGACCCTCATCGTGATTCCTCAGGAGGAGCAGCAACAACAACCAAAGCTTCTTCGTCGGGAGGAGGCTTATTGACTTCTTCTAAAGACACAAAGAAAGCTCAGCTTGTGGTGGCCAACGTGTCCTATTTGCAACGACCCACTTCTCCGTGTCTTCTGATTTCCCCAGGAGATTCTTCGTCAAGCAATCCTCCTCAATCATCGTCACCCATTGTGTTCTCTCCTAACAATAACTTTGGTGCTCCTGCCCAGCAGTCCTCGTCGTCTGTTACCTCCCCAGTACAAAGTCAGCTCTCAACTTATCACCAAACGAGGATGATGAAGCATGAGTATCTGAGCAGTGGAAGTGGAAGCATAGGGTTCCTTGGTGGAAGCTCTGGTGGTGGTCGATTGGGTGCTATTCGAACTAATAACCTTAATGAGAGACAAATTAAAGAGAACATTAATAGGGGCCAAGCTCCGGGAGGTACAGGTGGACATTATTCATCTTTTGTACCGTCTTGTGTGAATAGAAACGATGTTATATCATCGTCACCACCACCACCGAGGGGAATAAATGGCTCTACTTCTTCTAATGAACCTGGTGGGGCTAATAAAACGATTACAAAAGAATCTAAATATGGAAGTGGAGGTGATCGCGTGGGACAAGAACAAGTCGAGAGTCATGATGACACAATCATTTATACCAATCGGTATAAAGATTCGAGCAGAGGTAATAAAAATGTCAAGTCTGCTGCAACACCTTCTGCATTTCATCCTGGAGAAACAGATCCTGAAGATCAGATGCAGTCTGGAGAGTTTTCTTTTGATTCTGGGTGTCCCAACTTGTCTGGAGATTATCTTGGGTGAGTTTCCATTCTTTTTACACAAAGCGTAGAATAACATATATATGTAATGTTGAAGATCTGTCTTGTGAATACACGAAGTTTGTAGTGAAATTATGAGTTTGTAGTGAATTGTATCAGTGATGCGAGCAAAGTAAAAGCAAAATTTGAATGTTCTTCTGACAATTCTGCTGTTTGAGGACAATCACTAAAACTCCCAAAATGAAATTATAGCTTAGGATGAGACTAGATTTATACATGCAATAAATTCATCCTAAATGGATGGCTTTAATCTGAATGTTCCTCATAAAACTAGGGATTACAATAAAGTTGCCTCCAACCATGCACACACACACCTGTCGATTGCAGACAAATAGGGAATGGCGAACGTGTATTTCAATTCTTAGTAATACGATGGAGATGGAGCCCAAAAACCAAAAGCAGATAAGCCAGTTGAGTCGGCATAATCCTATGATTACGAATTATGGGAAAAGATTAAGTGAACATCTAACGATTGATTAAATTATGCGCACATTTCCTTCTCAAGACTGAAGGGAGACAGACAGGTAGATAGTGTAAAATCATGTACACAAAAATAACAAGGTATTCCTTGTATAATCAAACCTGGTTTCATGATTTCATGAGTCTCATGACTTCTATTAGTCAGTCACCTACATCATATGGTACTCGGCTGTTTTGCAAATCAAAGGACTATGTGATTATCTAAGGGTATATATCGCCTAAAGACGCTTGAACGATTAAATATGAAGTTGAGATAGACAAGATGACTTCTTTCACTTCTTATTTACGAGACTATCTTTATTGTGATTGGAATAGTAATTGACTTATGTCAGAAGAATAACCCACTCTTCCTCATTGGTGATTGAGATGAAACCGGTATTTCAAATGTTTATTGAATGAAAGGTCTTTGA
The DNA here is from genome assembly GCA_034696625.1 of Isotomurus palustris. NCBI lineage: Eukaryota > Metazoa > Arthropoda > Collembola > Entomobryomorpha > Isotomidae > Isotomurus > Isotomurus palustris. Next base: position 10,802 of record JAQGAD010000959.1, read on the forward strand.
TTAAAATTTTCCTTCAAAACAACGACGTACTTGATAATATACTTAACTCTCTACCACAATCCATCTACTTAACATGAACACTTGCAGTTTGCATGATCAATCGTTAACATGAAATTGGGATTTGATAAGAAGGTGGCAGTTTTGTTCTTTATTCTGCACATGCAATCCAGTTCGTGTGGATTAATATTCCGCCAGATAATCAAACCTCTTTATCTACTCGTGGGTCTCTAGCTAAACGCCTTATCGAGATGTAGATAATGAATACCCTTTTTGTACAGCGGCTTGAGGAGATCCCAACTGATAAGCTGTGAAATGAACTCGTTAGAAATGTAAAAGGAGCGAGAAATTATCAGTGATTTGTATCTCCTGTCGTTAGTTGTGTCATTGAATGTGTTATGTTTTGGTAAATACGTCAAAAATGGAGAAATTGCAAGACACGTGTCACATAAAACATTTACTTCCAAAAGTTACGGAACACGATGTTCTTAGCTCAAACATTGTAGGCAATTAAATATCCACTAGAAAAGATCCTTTGCAGTTAGAAAAAAGCGTGTTTAATATACACTACTTTAAACATACAAAGAAATGAACTATTTACATCAAAGAATAATTTTCCTCACATTCATGTCTATTTGCCTATCGTATTACTTTTCTTGTTTCAATAAGAATTTTTGGCACATGAAGTAATGCAAATATTTGTGTATGCAAGTAGTTTATAATTTACAAGCACATCCAGCTCACTTTCACACGGATTTGTGTGTTTAATGCCAGATGCACTGCCAATATTAGTTCAAATATGATTGGAAATCAAGATTAATAGCTTTTATATCGATAAGAGAAAGGGACACTTGTAAATACTTGTTGGAGTGTGCTATCGTGCTATGCAATAAATCATTAAATTCCAAACTTCCAAAGCTTTTTGAAATCCCATTTGCTTTGTTTAAGAAGATTACTCTTTACTGGGAAATCTTGAAAAATTTGATTTAACTCACGCAAAATTGTTATAATTTGTAATCGGGAAGATCACTTGGCCCTGTGTAGCCATTTAGATAAGTACTTCACAGTTCACACTTTGCCAGAAACGAAGATGAGAGTGTGAAACTCTGAAACTTGCGAAGAGAGTAGAGTATATCTCATCATTTTCATCAAAAGTGCAGGGTTGTGTGAACAACTATGTCAGACAAACCTCGTAAATATCAAATCGTTGACGAAAATGCAAGTGTAGACGAACCAACAAAGAACTTTCGACTTGTATCGACATTTGCTCACAAGGTTAATTGCAACTGCACTCGGATTGCAGTTTCAAATTCATTATTGCAACTTACTTTTGCAAGTACTTTCTACATTTAGCAACCTGTTATTATCTTATACACTCTTGCGAATCTGTTCACATAAATAATTTAGCAAATTCAGAGTTATTTTTACAAGGAGTCTTCTCACAAATAGTACACGTCATTCATCATTGGTTGTAAAATAATTTTGAGAGATATTGAAGAATTTCTGTTCTCAACACCCAAGAGATTTCGATAAGAATACGCAGATGCAGGTATATTCAAGTAAACTGACCGCCCTTGAACTGTGCTAATTTCAACTTTGAACATAATTACTAAATAATTACAAAGAGAGACAATTGCCTGAAAATCTTTGCATTTTGTAGTGACGAAGGTTCACGATAAGAACGAGTTATCCAGCAGATAGGCAAACAATGTTTAAAATTTTTATCCTAAATAGCCATTAAAAAGTAGGGAAACTTGTCTACAAGTTACAATCAAAAACTTCATAAAGGCAAATGTCCTCATTAACAATTTAACCAGAACGGGTTTGTTAGTGTTTGGCAATTTCTTAGGAATAAACTTGGTGAGGTTCATTGAAGAGCTGTGGCCAGAGAACTTAAGGATATCTTATGGTAGTTGCATTCGCGTTTCTTATCCATTCAACAATTCTGATTCTCTTTTATCTTCCACTAAATATTCATTCAATTCAAATTCAAACCAATCTAATCACTGAATTCCTAGCATCTTATTAACTGCTCGCTTGAAAATTAAACATCTGATAGAAATGTAAATCCAATAAATGCTAAAAGTCTAGTCCTTTATACTTTTCATAACTTTTTATCTTGCCTATTGAATATTTCAAGCTTGTGTAGTCTCTCATTCGTTGAAGTAAACCGCAGATATTGAGGTATGTAGAGTAGCTTTGGTCAAATAGTCCTAATTTCAAATAGCTCTTGCAGCTTAATATTCAAGTCCCATTTGATTATACACATTATACGTTGTAAACGAAGATGAACCACAAAATGGTTCGTAGATTAGATTTTTGGGAATTCTAACTAAACTTGAACACATCTTTCAGGAGCTTGGTAATATGAACTGGCATTTTGACAGGGTATTTTTGACTCAGTAGTTTTTTGTTTTGTTTTATCACAGATTTATTAAACCCATGTTGTTATTAGTACGCTTACAAGAATTGTTAACAATATGCTGTTGGCTGTGCTGCGAAGTTACTTTTACTATTTAAGTGTTGTTACTTTATCAAAGCAATAATAATTTCATTGCGGGGCTTATCCTCACTTCAATCATCGTCATCTTGTCCCCACTTCTTCACTAGCCAATGTTGAACCAACTTTGAAATCTAATCCGTACGAGTGTTACGGGAAAACTAACAGTACCTCCACGAAACCACAGGAGTGAAAATTACTCTTCATCAGCATCAATATTGGAGGTAAATTAAGTACAATATTTCATTTTACATTCTCTATCTCATTACACAAACGCAACCGTATGTTTATGAAATTGTACATATGAGAAAAATTAGGAGTGTCAGTATCTTCTTCATTACTCCCAAGATTTTTTTTACCCTTTGACAAAAAATTCTTTGTAAATCACGATACACCCGGAGGCAACAATGATGACTTTGTTGTTTAAATCTCTTTACAATCTCGTGTTAGTTCAGATCATCGCCCTAGCGAACCGGAAACATCCGTTTATTTCTTTATTATTTAGTTGTGTTACCAAACATATTGTTTGTACGCAACCAGAGATATTCCCCGTATGAAAGCTTATAACACTGGTTCTTTCTCACCAGCAACTCTGACATCAGGTAGGAATGAAAGCTTACGGGATCTGTATGGAATAAAACAACCATACTCAGAAATACCTGCAGATACAAACTTTAAGTTATGCATGCATCAAACTCATACCCTCATTCCTCCTGTGAAGTTCAGGTTAAATCTCCACAGTTTGTATATATACTTTGCACACATTTCCTGAATTCAAAGTGCAAAGTCAGAAGCGAAGCTACTCAATTCGCATTTAACGTACTACAGTAGGTATGACCAGGTGTGTAAAAAACTGAACTGCTTGAATGAGTAAGAACATTAATGTAATGTATTCTACTCATGTGCATTCATAACCATTAACATGATTTCGCTATTCATACGTCTACTAACTTACATATTATCCCGTATGAATGGGAAATCACTCGCCTACATCATATACGAGACACAGGATGACGGAATATGAAGTGAACAGCTCGTATGTATTAGTAGGTATACAGTCCTGCTAGAGATGTGCATCTACAGATCTACATATGACATATACTAATAATGTGTCTGTTAACCTTCAAGTTTACTTTCACATCATAGATGAATCTTAAAATAATATGTACCCTAAAAGGGTGTGTTGGCCGAGTGAGAACTAAAGCTACGGGCTACGAGCCATATGTTCTATTAAACTTAAATACAATGGTTACCCAGCACTTTAGTTGAGTGGAAACATCTACGGGTCTACTGGGAGGACATAAGATCCCACTACATCCAAGTAGGTTGACAATACAAGTGACTTTGGTAGGGATTCTGGGAGTGCCTTAAAAGAGCTTATAATATAGCTCCTTCGATATCATTTTACACTCCCACTTAAGAGCATTATATGAAAATGTGTGTACTTTTTTGTACGCGAAGCAAGGTGGCAAGTAAGTAACTTTAAGGTCTTCCCCCATACATTTGTATGGCAATAAGAATTGTAGCACAGCAAGAAAGAAGTAAGAGAAGGAATACATGAAAAAGACCACTGGTATTTAGCGTCTTAAGAAAGTCAGCATGTAAAGTTGTACTTGAACACACGATCCTCTCATACCAGAAGGAAAACTCGTCTACATTCTGCATAATACTACTCGTCTTATTTTACGGTTGCCGTTTTTATACAAACTATCTTTTTTACTATAAGAAGGAAGGAAGATTCCTTCTTATGAAAGTGTTCTGCTCATGCTGTATCAGTATAGTGGTTGCCTTCTAAGAGATGATAATAATGGCAGAGTAAGAAGTACACAGCCCTGTGTGTGTTCGTAATAGCTAAAAGCATTTTCGTATTTAGCATACACAACTCAAGCTAAAGCAGCTCATCTAGCAGCTAGCACACACAATTCCTCTCTATTATCATCATCCATCAGTCTTAAACTTGCACTACACAACTACAGCTACATCACTACACTCAAATACTTCAAATATAGCGATACATTCCTACACTTACGTATCCTATACTCCATCTGACTGAACAGTAATCGTAAAAATGCAATGCACTTTCAAGAAAAAAGATATACGCAAGTAAGTAAGCAACGAGCAACACACAAAAGCTAACTAAAGAGCTTTTCCCCTGGTGCTGGTGATATCATTTTATAATAGAAGACTATCTAACTGCATTCATACACAACATATTGAACTGCTGCACATCTCCCAAATTAAGAAGATGAACAACCACACAACACAACAGTCCCCTTCATAAAACAAAAGTTTGTCTCATCACTCTGACTGTCGGTGAGTACGAATCTCCTTGCTCTAAAAAGTGTTGATTGACTAAATTGACTTCAGGAAAAAATATCAAGGGATCCACAAGACGCAAGACTCAGTAATCACATTGCCTAAGACATATACACTACACACACAAGCAATCTCTCCAATCAGTCATCTGAACTTGTCTTGTTTGTGTGTGAGTCATTCGATTCGTAAATTGCGTGACTTATGATGAAATCACACAGTACTCTACCAAAACCAAAACCTTTTCATAAGTTCCCATCTCCATCATCATCATCAGAGTTATAGTTTGAGCTTGAGGATAGTCCTTGGATACTTTATTTTGTTCCTCTCAGCCTTAGTTACCTGCACAGAGAGATTACAGGTGGGGGACTCAAATTAATAGCAATCAAACACATTCTTGACCAGAAGGTGACACATCCTCGTCATTTCCTTCCCTTCATTGTGTGCTGTGTAATATAAAAAGTTGTGTATTCATTTTGTCAATCGGGGAAAGTTTTGTACAAGAACTTTCAAGTGTAGTTGCAATTGGAAAAGAGTTCTCATTCAGTCATTCGCAGTACCCACCACACACACCGACTTCTATGAAAAGTGTGTGTAAAAGAAGGGAGAGGAAAGCTTAATACACGTAAAAGTAAGTATATTACACTACCAGAAATGCTGGGGGATTTCCTGGTAAAAGTTGTTGGTAAATCGATAGACCATTTCCAGTTGGCACTGCTGGGAGTTGGAAAAAATACACGAGACATTCAACACCCTGTTACTTTAGTCGTGTAGGCATCCCTTTCACCCTATCGATTTTGTCCTCGTTTTAGTTTACCAAATTAAATATAAGCAAACCCTCTAAGTCCATAGAAGGCAGGTGTATTTGGAATCCACCTTTGATATTATTTATCTCTGTCACACTTCTACTAGTCGCAGTCATAATTATTTATACGGACAAACGTCTAATCAGTCAGTCACAATAATATAATCAGTTTCACCAGTTAACCAGAACTACTGCCTAACCACAACAGCAGTCAGTTTGTAGTGTTCATCTTTCCGGTGTATTTGGGAATAATTTATAGTTTATACAGTTGACAGTTCTAGAGAGACTAGAGACATTCCGGTACGAAATTATCTTACAAGTTAATAACTCTGACTCTAATTGCTTCAGAAATTAAGCCACAGTGCCACGCGCTTGTTGTACGGTTAATTAGGTATTATATTAGCCCATCATTAAACAAAACATGACTAATACATTTCTAGTTTTATTATTCTCAGTGCAATCGACCAATAGGTTTATCGGTCTAGTAACTTACAACTTATTGAGGGATCAATGTACAATAATGTTTACGATAATTGCATTCTATATTCCTTTCCAAATCCATTGCAAGAGTCCTAATTGCAAGGTGTAGATATTATTGCAGATTAATGACCAATAATCGTGTAATTACTGCACGTAAGCTTATGCCTTTATGAATATCTTGGGGCAATCATCCTGGTCGTATTCACAGTACAGTTATTCTCACTTATAACCTCGTAGCATCTCTGTGCTACACCTTTTCCCTTAAATCATGATTGCTTCATACTTGAGATTCCATTTAGCTATTGGTGCATTCTGTTTAAAATGAATTTTATTGTGAAGGAACACATTTCAGTGAGTCTATAACAAGCAAGAGTAAGTTAAAATGTGATTTGTGTCTCTGATAAGGAAATGCAATTGTGAATTTTACGTGGGACAAGGTAATCAGAGTTTCGATCAGAGAAATATGAGATGAATATTTCCTTATGTAATGAATGATTTCGCAACTCCCAGAATAGCAATAAATATTGTAATTGTAAGTCAGGACTCTGGTGCTGAATAATCACATTTAAAGAGTGGGATATCTTGTTAAAAGTGTGTCGAAACTCGAAAGTCGAAAGAGAAGATGAAGAATTTAGCAGACCAAAAAGTAACTAAATAATAACAACTTGTAGCTATCATTAAATAAGTCTCACTAAGTCGAAAAGAGTTTGTCTGGTGGCGTATTGTACGATTGTAACATATTTGTAACGCGATTTTACAAATGAAAGTGTACACGGTTTGTATGCATACGGGAAGAGTGAACACAATTGCATTGTCATACTAAAGATCTTGAGTCTTGAGGTGTAGGCGTTCATAACTCGTTTATTAGTCTTGTTGCAATTAATTCTGTGATTTACACAACTACAACACAATGTCTCATTCAAAGAGTCCATTTGAGTTTCCGGTGAGGTATCTCTCCTCTAGTGAAAGGGTTCTACTAACAACTCCTGTAAATAATAACTTAGCCATTCAGATTCTGATGGGTTGTCTAATCTAGTAGAAACTACATAGCAGCCAAGGACTAATTTATTCGCAAATTAATTCCATGGTCTAAATTAGTCTCACTTTATGTGTAGGAGAGTATTCATCTGTGACAGGCAAACAGCTCTGTGCAACTCATAAATGGCACACTTATTATTGAAACTTACATAACCGAGTTAAACTCTAATTAAATCATTCATAATATCATGCCGGATTGGTGATAAGATATTCATGACTGTATTTGTGTTGTTCATTCCAGATTCGACAACCGGACACCCTTGACGCATAGCAATCTGATCGGAGACCTTCCACAAGGTGAGATAACAGTTTAAAGCAGTTTTAACTTCATCTGTATTAATCTGTAAGCATTTTCTAACTCTTAATTTATAAATATCTCCTCAGATTTGCAACGAGAAACTGACTCGTTCCAAAGAAACAATAATTTCCAGTCACAAGATTCGTCAGAAGAACAAGAGGACGAAATGGGAGATCTTCAAAGTCCAACTTACGTCAAAAGAACAGCACACATGTTCAACTCAAAGTATTCTTCTCAAGTATGTCAACCCTTTTAAGTTGTCATCTCAGGGATGCACCTCCATTCCATTCATTCGTATTTAAATAGTCAAGACCTCTCTTAAATATTTACAAACTGCATTCAACATTCATGATTGCATATTCTATACCAAATCACTTCTCTAAAACTCCACCTGTACTGTCCTTAATACCAACTATGCGAAACATGAGAGGTCTCCAAACAAAATACGAATGACAGAAATGAAATGAAGTGCACCATCTTCAACGTCATAGCTGACAAGGAGATGAAAGGCTGAGCCAGAGGCTTTCCATTTCCAAATTCCCAATAGTCAAACACTTAAACACTTCATAATTACTTTATGAATGCTTCATCATCATCATATTAAAATTGGTATCAATTTTCTTCCTTACAGATGAACGGATCATCGTCGACAGGTGACCCAATTAAGGAGAACCGAAATCCTTCATATTTGAACGTCTCCCGATCAGTAAGCGGCTATTCATGTCTGTCATATAACAACGGGGTCACCACTACTGCAACAACGAATGGCTCATCCTCATGTACAAATGGGACTTCCCCATACTCTCACAAATATGTTTCACCCACCTCCACCAAAGTTAAAAGTGAATTCACCATTAAAGTAAATCAACCGCAAATAGGGGATCACCACCATCGGATGAATGAAGACGATAATGACACCATGAACAATGGAGATGGAAGACTGATCAGATCACCTACATCTCCCAAGTCAAAATATCACGTGGATGAATCAGAAGACACTTCAGAGCCTGACGGAACCTACGTCCCTTCACACGGGAAGTCATTTATCATGCAAAGAATAGAACGTCTGTACGGATCAGATGCAGTTTCATCTGCAAGCGTTTTCTCGAAAAGTAGCGTCAGTAAAGGCGGGTCTACCACCACCACCACCTTAAAATGCGAGACTTTGTTCCACTCGCCTTCGAAAGGAAAGGAACGCGTCATCCCCATCCAAATCGAGAATGACTTCGAACGAGGAGATGAAGTGGATCGCTCAGACGTCTCGGAAAAAGTTGCCAAGGAAGTTGGGTACGAAAGGATCATACGAGGAGATGAGATGCTAATCACAGGGAATAATAAGTCATTAGAAGCACAAGAAGAGATCCCATCAAATGAAGATGATGATGCGCTACAGTCTCCGTCGAAGAGCTGTAGCATGAAATCAGCTCAAATTCTTAATAATTCGTCACTCGGGAATGTAAATTCATCTACAGAAGTTGCCAATAAAATCGAAAACGGAAGCAGCGATGAAGTCGACGAGGCGATGTGTCATGAAGGTGTGTCCATTGAGTCATGCCCTGGCAAACATCAACTCCGTACAATAAGTTTAGGTGAAGAAGATAAGCAATCGATTGTTACTTCTGCCAAGATTAACAATGGGGTTCATAGCCACGACAATAGACCTTTAACAAGCCCTAGTCCTACCAAAAAGTCTCAACCGCTGCATGAGGTTGCCTCACAAGGTGCAATCAGTTTAATAGTTGACGTTAATAAGACAGATGATGCAGAGTCGAATGTAGAAGAAGCTGTTCCGAATGTGTTGTCCACTACGACGAATGAATCAACGAGAAGTAGTAGTAGCCCAGCTACAATGACTGGCAATGTTGCAGAAGTTAAGGATGGAACGTACTTCCTGAATGAAATGAATCTCACCAAGAAACGACTCGCAGAATATACTGAACGGTATGGGAAGGAAGTGGAAAAAGTCGACCAGTCTAGCGAACTTGCTGGAAATATCCTCTCTGCAGTTGGAAAAGCCAACTTACTCATGAAAAAGAAGTTTAAGCAGTTTGAAGGGCTTTGTAACGCTAATTTGGTATGTCTTTTCGAAGCAATTAAAGTGTGGGATTAATGAGAAGTTGACACACAGTCACAATTATTGTTGGTTTGTTTATTTTAATTTAGCAAGGAGTAGTTGGAGACGAACGAGTGACTACAAACGAAGATCTTGAAGGATTTTGGGATATGGTTATGATTCAAGTTGAACAAGTTTATTCGCTGTTCCATAAGTTGGATGGAGTTGAAGACCCTAAATCGGTAAGAAAAGCATTAAACTTAAATACGAGTCAACCAAGGATGCAAGCATTAGTAACTCACAGAACTAATTTCGATGTATTTTAGGAGGATGTGACAGACTCTAACAGTAACCCTAAAGTTAAACCTGCATCTCCAAGGAAGACTTCAAGTACAAAATTGATTAAACCCGTGGCGTCTAAGTCTCAGAGTAGTGAAGCCGCTAAAGCCAGGTAAATAAATAGCCATTCAGAATGTTTGATAAGCGCAAGCTTGTAATAACGTAACAGTAAGTATTTAATTCAAATTCTGTAAATTCTACAGAGACGAATCCAGAAGAAAAATGCTTGCTGAAAGGCGACGATTGATGAAAAATCAAACCCAAGATGCAGCGACCGCTGACCAAGAAGAAGTTGTCATTTTCACTCCCGAAAACAATTAATTTCCAGCCGAAGAAAATTCCACTTTGGTTCAGAAGGCTAAATTATTTCTCGTGGGGATGCAAAAACTTACTTGTTTCTTCTGGAGGTTTTCGCAGTTTACAACTGACTGACCAAATTCCAATGATAGGACTGTATATTGTATTTTTTTTTACCTATTCGTTACTTTAGTCGAGCGACACAAAACCACTTATCCTTATGTATCTGCGGAATACGCTCTTTTATGTCGTACAGCAAATACCAAGTAAAAATTCCTGGCGCAATTTAATCTTCGACAAGATGTGTAGTAGTTGGAAGTGCATGCTTTGAATTTCCATAGCCTAGCAAAAAGCACGCTACACAACATTAGCTCAAACAACAATCTTATCAGCCATGTAATGATTATCTACAATCTACAATCACTTTTAAAGGCTTTGACAATTACTGCATAGCCAATCATGTATGCACAGTCATGTCTTCATCTTTGTAAAGTAACTAGTACTGCTGTTAGTATTCATACTATTACCGTGTATGTTACCATTACAATCATTGTAAAATGCAGTCAAGAATCAAGCTAAGGTAATCCTATTGAAAGAAGGCGGAAGGAGCGACAGAGTTGAAACAGTTGACAGTATTTGTGCTGGAGATAAACACAATGGTATTATGACTCTCATCAAAAGTCTCATTATTAATATTGGCTAATTGTTAGATTACTTATTAATGTATCTCGAATTCAGCTCATAACAGCCAAAGCGCTGCTTAAATTGAACTTTAGAAATGTCGTAAATGATGAAAGCGCAACAATTAAATGTCAAATGTGCTATACAAGCATCTTGTAGTAGCAGTTAACAGCAGCAGCGAATATATGAAATTTATTGTGTGCAAGTACTTAGTATTTTCGAATAGCGAGGAATGTGAATGTATGAGTATTAAACTTACTATCGTTAGTAATTTTTCAACGTGTTTGTGACCTTTTGATACGAAAAATTACTTGTGAAGCACCAAAAATGCTTGTAGGACTTGCCAATGATGATTGCGTGTGTTAGATGCATATTAATTGTAATTAATGTTCTAGGACAGTTTTGTACTCTAGATTACTATTTTGTGTTACAGGCAACAATTTACGTGTTTCACACGCACAATATTTAACATTCAAGTGTTTTCGAGTGTCTAGAGTGTCTACACAAAATTTTCCGGTGCTCTTGCGGTACAGTAAATTGGAACGTAAAAGCCGTGTAGTCATCTGAAAATCTAAACCGCATTTAGATGATGTGTTTTTACTGGAGTCGTTTACTACTTAAGTAAATGATTCACTATCACATAATTTATCGCGTTTTACTCTATGGTTTTGTACAGATCATTCAGTCTTTGATGTAAAATAGCTCTGTAAGTGTACTGAATGTTACGGTCTGTTATTTTTTCGTTAATTGAAGGCTGAATTTTGTTTGTAAAGTAATGACTTTGTACTGTTCAGTTTCGTTACAAAAGTACAATTCGATTCCCAACGACGTTAATTTGGCTTTTGTGTAAGGCACATGAATGGCAAAGAGAAATAAACGATCGTATCCTACAAATCAAATCTTCAGCTACTTCGTAAATTATTCAATTCCATAAGTAATATTTATTTCGCACTTTGTTTGTAATAATAATAATTCATAACTTTTTATTTACTTAATTATCATCTTACATTAAAAAATTAATCTGAAGAATCATCTCCACCTTCAGGATCGTCTTCTGCAGCTCTTGCACGTGCTGATTCTTCTTCAAGCTTTAATTTGGCTATCAGATTCTTAGCAGGATTGAAGGTACCATGGGTTTGAGCTTTGCAAACGTAACACCTTTGGGATTTTCTGTAATGATCGAGCGCACATTTCTCACAGAAGTAGTGCTGGCATCTAAGAAAATCGGATTTAACATTTAGTCGATTTAATCGAAGACGTTTTAACCATAACCAACCTAAAAATCAATATTCACTTACTTTGAAACAACTGGATTTACAAATGAATTTCTACAGATGATACACTTGAATGGCAAATCTTCGTCATCTGAGTCTGCGATTTCGTACTTACTGGGATCATCGTCATCATTCCCATACCTTCCTTCTGCAACCTCTCGTTCAATTTGCCATCCAAACTTATAATCTGATCGATCGTGGAGGAACTTACAGCTGTCTGTAATCACGAAAACAGAGTAACTAATTAAGTAATTGAATTAACCAGAAGTGCTGTATTTTTTCATGCAATTATATTTTTAACGAACCTCCAAAACCGCAGAAACCAGTTTCCTTGTAATCCTTGCAAATATCGGGCTGATAATCCCATCTGACTGTCACCCTAAGGTTATCAGGAGCTCTGATCGGCCCTTTTCTGTTGCTGCCACTTGCTGCGTTCCCCATAGCGTTGTCCTTCTTTTCGTAGTACCGAGCGTAGTTATTCATTCCTCGATAAATTCCGTCCTCAGCTTTGCCTTTAAGCTCCTTGTTGACTTCTAGGGACCGCTCGAAAATCGCTTGTGCATCTCTGTCCGTCTCAGTCTCTATTTCAACTGTAGCTGTCGCTCCCATGTCAGAAGGCCCAGCTCGCTCTCCGCTTTTGGATGATTCATAGTAAACACCAATACGACTCTTAGAATCCACCGATTCATCATCATTGTCTGAATCTGACGAATTTGCTTCTGTCGTTTTGTTCTTCAGGAATTTCGGTCCTCCTGTCTACAAGAAACCGAAAAACTGATAAGTACTGTATAGTGACAACTAAAAAAGATATCTACAGAACACAAACTTACACTTTGTTTCATCGGGTTGGACCTCCTAGCTTTCTTTTGTGCTCGGACGATTTTAGTTTCATCTTCACTACTTGATGAAGCTGCAAAACAAACAATCCATTACTATCTGTATTACCCATATCTAAACCCAATTTCAAAACAAACAACTTACACGTATCAGATTTCTTAGTTTCCTCTCTTTTCCTCGTATTTTGTCCTCGTCTAAGTGGTTTTCGAAAACTGAAAGTACAAGGCTTACTTGGTCCTTGCTCTTCTTTATCGTCCTCCATTTTGAAAATATTAAGCAAAAACAATGCAGATAGAGTATTTATAACAATAAAAGTTTCAAACTTCAAAACTTCAAATATCAAGTCCGAAACAAAATACAAAAGTTTTTTTCGCGCACTGCGTTATTTACACGGTTTTTAAGCTTCCCGCATTCTTTGATTCGACCGGGGTACTCTGAATCATCCTGTGCAAAAACCGTTACTTCGCTTTCAATGTCTCAATTTAAAAGAAACTGTGGACGATTGAAGGATCCACCGGAAGACCTGAACTTTTTTACCCGACAATATAGACGAAGGAGTAAAAATAAGAAACTCGTCATCTTATAATATCATCTCATGCTGGTAATAGACGGATTACATCCGGTGGAGGAGTAACCCACGTTGATGAGATGACACCCGTAACAAATGATGAATAGACTACCGGAAGGAACACGAAACGGGATGGAAATGTTTCCTCAGCCTCAGCGTGAAACCTGATAACCATAATAATAGTTGTAGAAAGGGAAATGAAAGCTAATCAAGAAAAAAACACAGGAGGTACTTACATCTCATTTGCTCACATTTCAAGAGCTGTGTGGTGTTTAATGAAGCTCAAATTATTGTTCTAACTGTACCACACTAGACTAGAGGTTAACTTGTACTTGTAGATTAAAATGACACCAAGCTCACAGCGCAAAGTAAAAACCAACCATTTAGCAAAATGATAGTATGCATCCAGAGTAGATATCATCTTGGCTCCTGCATCAGATATTCTTCAATCTCATGAACATTCGGAATCCACATAAAAACTTGATAAAAGTACCAATCAATCAATGCATCTGGCATTTACAGCTGATTTCATTTGATACAAGATGCACAGCAAGAAAGCTGTTCGTTTTGTTGTAATTAAATGCAGTTGGACGCTGGTCTGGTGTGTGTGATGCATGTTGATTAGCGAAAGTTTATGATTACTAAATAAGCGCCACCAATAAATGACATCAATCGCATGCCATTAATTATTATGATTTGTTGATAACGCAATTTCAATTGGATTTTATAGATGTTTGTGTGAGAGTCTCAATTCTTAACGTCTCAGAGGCACTTTATCATTCGAATATTCCGTGGGTGGTGCTCCTGCCTTCTTTCCACCAACTTGACTCACCATCAGATAATGGATTGTCATATTTTTCCTTCTCAAACTTAATTACCCATGCCAATTCTTTGTCATGCAGAAAAGGGGTAGTATTTGTTACAAGAAAGGTACTATTATAAAAAGAATAACAAATTAAATATAAAAAAAGAATATTTATTTGGCATTCTCCCTTGGTTCACAAACTTGGAAGGTATAAATGATGGTGATTCACACACACTTGCGACTCTTTTAGTGCCAAACAAAGGGTTATTTTTTACTTCAAGAGGAACGCTGATGCACACCTGTCCTTGAATTACAATAATCCTAAAATTGACAATGAAGAATGAAACACAGGCTTGACAGCAGACCCTACGGTGGGCAAGTGGGCATATGGTCAGGAGCCAAAAAGACTCACCACTAAATGCAAAGGGTGAATTATCGTTCCTTCTTAAAAAATC
>JAQGAD010000960.1:0-25505 GCA_034696625.1 Isotomurus palustris
TGAGAATCCAGATACGAAGAGTTTAGGGAAATGCCATCTTGGGTCGAAATTCGACCGTCGAATGCAGCAGCAGCGATAGAGATGTTGTACATTTGTATATATTAAAATACGAAATACATTTAAACCAATTTACCAGTCTGTGAGTTAGTGTTCGCGAATCTCTCTCATTTGAAATAAACGCATGTGACTTACCTCATCCTGAAGCAGGTTCTTAGGTTGTTTAGGGGTTGAAGTGTTATTGCGTAACACATACACACACACACACATACACAGGTTAGTGTTAATAGACTTAGAATCGTTAGAAACCTAGAAAAGAAATGTTCGTCATTAAATGTAAATCACAAGAAATGCACAAGAGTAATCAAAATCCAATGCAAGTGTAGAGGTTTAGGCTAACACACACGTAGATTGTAGATTTAAAGAGTGAGGATCGCTCGATTAACCAACCTTGTTGATTGATTCATTAGACAGAGCAAAAGCAAATAAGAAGAAAGTCGTGGGTTGTGTGAAAGCAAGAAGTTAAGAAATTGTGTGGAGAATATTCACGCAAAAATTTTAAATGTGCTCATCAACGGATTATCGGAAAAAGGTGCTGGAAAGGCTGTGACTTATAGATTATTAGTTAAATATGCACTTCCCTCTATAAAAATATTTTCCCTGTTAGAAGAATCAATCGTGTGCTTTTCAATAAGTTCTCAACTAGTTCACCAACCACATCAACGATCCTCAGTGTACCTTCAATTCACTTTGCAATCACAAAGAAGCAAGAAACGTAATAATGAATATGCAATGTTTATCCTTCCGTTGCATAGTTAGACACTCTGTTTCAATATTATTCTTAGAAGTAAGTCAGTCATCATCATCACATCATATTTATGTAGAGACAATATCAATCACCTCAGCACAGTTCTGTAAATGTAGAGACGTAGATTGTATCGGAAAGAGAGTGTTGTTGTGTGTAGAGAGCCTCGCCTTCATACATGAAATGCACTAAAGAAAATAGAAGAGTCAGAGATCCATTAAAAGAATCCATACACAAGCACACATGCACAAAAAGCATTCTGTAGCAGGCCTATCTATCGATTTAAATTTTTGAATAGTGAATGAACCTTAGAGATTAAGAATAACACGGAGCAGGAGTCGTCTGCAGTCTCATTCGATTTTCTGAGAAAGAACGGTGGATTTAAGAAAGAAGAAGGCGAGTTTGAAACTGGATTAAGGGAAATTTAAATGTATAGAGATGATGTTCACATATTAAGCGGTACACACAGTCACACTTATCCTATATATTAATATGTATATAGGAGAATGTTGAGGTGAAAAAGTATTCTCTCTCTCTGAATCAACAATCAGTTGCAACAATCAAACCAATCATTAGCTAATTCATCATCGAACCTCGAATGATGGCAAACTTCGAAGAGATAGAAAAACCCTATTTATTTTTATCATCATAACTTATCAAGAGACTTACACAATTACACATACCGCACTGTTGTTATTCCATCTTCCACATATCTCTCTCTATCCTAATCTCTGTTGTTATCGTGTATATATGTATGTGTGTGTTCAGTTACCCCGACTTTTAATGTTAAGTGGTGTTGACTTGGTAAGTGTTTGTAATACTTTGTAATTGTAACTGTATGAGAAATACTTAGGAGGTATATTAACCATATCTTTTATATTCTTCACACGATAGTGAATTAAAGTTAAAGGCTCGTTTAATCGTCAATCGTTTTTCATGCAACTCATTTTTATACATTAATACTTTATTCACTCAACTATTTTTAAATTCCATTAGTACAATAATTAAGACATGGGATGGACATAATGATGATCAGTTGAGTGAGTACTAATTAAAATTAAAGCAAATCTCGGTTGCTGTGTCTGCGTTAAGACTACGTTAAGAATTATGTGGGAAATGAATGCGATGAGTTGCGATTGCGAAAAATGGCTTTTCTCAAGAAGAAACCGATGATTTATAATTTTTGGTATATAAAAATGTACGTTAAGTAAAGTTGGATGAGGATGATTGAGGGATGAATACGAGGAGAAAGTTATTTGAGGTGTTAAGGGTATTGAGTATTCATTTTAAAATTTTAATTAAGTGCTTAGGAGAGCTAAGGATAAGAGAAGACAAAAACAGAAAGACGTATTCTATAATGTTTCTTAATTACACGTGTGTGTTTATTCCAGATAACTTTAATATAACTGCTAAGTAATTCGGTGTACAAGTTCTTAAATAACATCTAATAAACTAATTATAGAGATCGTAAAATATCACATAATATACTCTAGTCACTAGTGTGTTCTTGTGCAGTGTTTTAAATAATTGTGTATAATATAATATAGATTGTTTATTACAGACAAGAGGGAGTTGAAAGATGTTTCCAAATATTATTTCCTATTTAATTCTGAGTTGGTGATGTGTGTAAGTGTTTTTTGGAAATGTTGAAACTCTTAATTGTAACTCGTTGGTAATGTGTAAGACTATATTATACTACATTAAGGTTTTTGGACATCCGCGTGTGCTGTAAACCGACATATAAAATCCTTCGGGATTAAATTGCTAACAATACTAATAAAAGTGGAGATTTTTATCGTGCAAAATTATTATGTGATGTGTGTGCGTTCAACTTTATTTCTGCGCAGGTTGCAATTGTTTTTACAGAGCAGATTCCTCGTCGGCAGGTTCCTTCGTATCGTAAAAGAGAGTGTATTTATTGGCAAAGGTTAAGGACTGCACGAAGAGGTTGCAATATATTTTATGCATTAAGTCATTCAGTTTGCATTTAACAAACCCATTTACCATTTTGGAAATGCGTTTCTTCTTTTTCTACAAAACACCGTGAGCAATGATGATAATTGCATACCGGCTTGGGCAACTTTGAACACTCAATTTCTCTGACACTCGGGTGGACTGATGTCTTAATCGAACTCTTACATCTTAATTCAAGGTTTCACTGGTATTCAGGTCTTGAGGTGGAGATGCTCATCGCACATTAAGGAGGGAGAGTTCTGTTTCTGCTTTCTGACTATTTTATTATTGGCATTTTTCAGGATGTGAGCAGCGAGGCTCTTTACTAAGAAAATTACTGAGTGAGTTGTGAGCTGTCCCACGTTGTATAAATTCAACTTGTACTTGTAGAATGTGGAATACAAAAGAAAAGAATAATTGTATTCAAATTACATAGCGCATCTCCTCTTTACACTTTTGCTGTTGCTGTTCCCCCGTTTTTGGGTATTTTTGCAACAAAAAGAAATGACTCAATCAAGAAAAATCCAATCTGATTGATGGTAAGTGGAATAAACTATAAACAAAATAATAATTCAGTCCATCCCATCGCATTGAATAATGAGAGAGGAGAGATGAGCCACAACACACAATCAATTTTATAACAAGGATTCATCTCCCATCACCTCTGAGTTGTCAGGTTTGGTGTGACTAACTACTCAATTCCACGATCTCCGGTGATTTCTGTGTATTCTTTAGTTACTCATCCGTCTGCCAAGTTGTGTTTGATTTTTGATTGCTCTACATTCGTAAAAGATGAGGGCTGCTGACTCTGAGAGAGGATTACTTTGTTGTTGTGTTATTGTGAAGTCATAATTGGATGGCCAATCTGATGTTCCCTCATTACTCAATTGCTCACAACCATTTTGATTTCGATTCACATAAAATAAATGATATCATAGGAGCTTTGCTGAGGATTCTCATGAAGTTAATAAAATATATATGCGTTCATTTATTGCCCTCTAATTAAGACACTGAGAGTGCGAGGCGTGGCACACTACAGAAGCTCATGAGTTGTTGTCTCTCCGTTTCATCTGAATGTGAAGTAACAATGCTACTCACCAACATAGCAGCATGAATGTTGAATGTGAAGAACTCACTGGATAAAGTTAGAACTCAATCAGATCGCCTTTTCAATCTTGATTCTTGTAGTTGGGAAAGTATTAGGTAAGTGGTAATCATCCCAAAGGTAATTATGGGAGTGCAGTGAGACTGGAGTTGTTTAAGTAGAGACAACAAACAAGTAAAAACACATAGAGGATACATTTCTATTATTTTGCTTGCCTTGCTTGCTACTCCATTTCATAGAGAGCGAACTGATTGAACTGGATTGCTGGATGTATAATAATAATAATAGTAAACCAGTTGTACACGGCCAACCCTTTTGTTCTTATAGGATACATCCTTAAATACTTATTACGAATATAAAATACTTTTGATATTGCTTAAGGGAAAGTGTATTTCCCTGATTACTCCAAGTTAGAAAGTCTCGTAAGATACGCTAAGGGATGTTTCTTATTACGGTTGATTCATATTTAAGGGAAGGTTATGTTTTTTGTGGAACACAACGCAATCCTTTCTTCCTTTTGTCCAAATTATAAACTTCCTTTAACAATCTTGTTACCCTTAATTTCAACTTTCCTGAGTTTTGATTAAACTTAAACCTGTGAACATGGAGGACGCTCCTTTGTACAATTTTCGTGAAGATAGCATCGCTTCTTTTTTCTCTGGCTTGTTTAGTGTGTACTGCGTACATATCATTAAATGCGTAAGGTGACTTTATCACAAAATCTCAAAGGTTTTATTGGTTTATGGTTTAACAGTGTAATCTGTAGTAGGTTGATCAGTCTTCTTTCAAATGAACTTTGAAAGCTCAAAGTCAGTTTATGTAGTTTGAATTGAGACGGTCTGAGAAGGTGTAACTTCAATCGTGAATTTCTCTCTTTCATCTTCGTAAGATTTGAAACTGATTTTTTTCTTCGTGTAAAGAGAAGTCTGGATGTCAAAATATGGATTAAACTTACTTTGAATTTCCTATACAACTAGATAGATACGTGTTCGTCTTCGTAGTAGTACTCTTAATAACATTGCCTCCAAGATTGGTAATTGACTTTGTGTTCATCATCTGCTGTGTTTGTGTGTATGTTCCTATGTGTATTTATTGCATACGTAAGGTTAGGATTGGTGAGGAAGGGTGTAGCATAATCCGCCATAAACCTTCATCATATCTCATGAATGCGGGACAACGAGAGGCACCGCTTTCCGGCATAATTTCCTAAATCATACCATCTGTATGCAATAAAGTGTATTGTAAATTGTATCTCCAGCTCGGTTGTAAAACTACATAAACACGGATTCAACGCTGCACCAAATAAAGATGTAAGTTGTTCAAATTACAAGATGAAAACACGGTTTGGAGTCGTAAAGTCGTTTGTTTATCGTTCAATTTGACGGCAATATTAATATTAGTAACTACCCTGTATAACCACATGCTTCAAAGATTTTTGTTGGATGCTTGTGCAAAGGAAGGAACAAGGTTGCAAGGAAAAAGGAACTTGTTATGGGATAACTTCCACTTGGTTGTCTCAAAGTTCCCCACAAATATTCTTACATAAGAATTTTAATGAAAAGTGTAACTTACTCGAAGACTCGAATCCTCCGCAGTCTTGAGAATCATCTTAAAGACAAAAGACTTTAGAATCTTGAAGAAACAACTTTGAGAACTACATCGTGAATCATGAAGCGTTCCGATCGAACACCGGAGGCTGGACAGGACACATATTGGCACATCATTCTCATCCGTCTTATCTTTGTTTTCTTAGCTACTAAACTAGTCAAACTTCTCATTGTTGTCCGTCGTCTCATCTTCAGACTATCAGACTCCCGTGTGTCATGTCAGTCTCATCATTTTACCTTTACTCTCAGTCTCATTCACTCCTGAAAATTATGAGACATTCCTAAATTGCTTTGGCTTTTAGCAATCGTTTCAATTACAATAACTTTTCCTCTCGTGATTTGTTCGTGCAAAGGTGTACGTTCCTAAATCAATTTTGTAGCTTATTGAATAATTCTTCAAGCCTAGATAAAGTGGTGGGGGATAGTGCATATCGCATTGGGTAATTGTTGTGAATTGATGAATTTTGATCTTTCACAAATCCCCATGAATAAAAGAAGAATAATTAAATGAAAAGCCAAACAAATAATTTAAGTCGGTAACGACTCGAGACTCGAGTACTTCCAACTTCTTCCATATTCCTCGACTAGGTCGTTCATTAATTCGGAATAAAGTGTTCTTATCCTCGCCCCCTCCTTTCTTGGCATAAAATCGTAAAGTTCTCCGTCTTAATGAACCCAAGTTATGAATATTTTGGCATTCCTTGTTTTATTCGTAGCACTTTGATCCGCCCATTCTCAGTTCCTTTCATCAGAGACCCAGAAATATTGATGGCTTTCGGGAGGAGGAGACCTCAGCATCAGCAGCCCAGCCGCAAGAATTCCTTCAGCATTAAGCATTCCATCTTTTTATGGTTTACTGTCTTCGTTTCCTTAAATTGGAAAACCATGACCTGCAGTTACTCTCTGAGATGATGACTCCCATATGGACGCATAATATCCATAAAGACAGCTCATCTCGTTCACAGGAGAGTAATTAAGTTTTTACTTTTATTTTCATGCTCATTCAATTGTCCATTGTTTCAGAGGGGATTATGAAGTCCAGATATTTGGAATTTTTGAAAAAAGGCTTTGTTAGAATGTTGGAAATGGCTGAAGAATCGCCTACACGCAAAGACGGTAAGCTTACAGTTGAAATAATGATATTAGACGACGAGATGGATGGTTTATTTCTTCATTACGGAGGAGGTGAATTGGAGTCTCTCTCAGGTGAATTCTTCGTGACGATGGAGCAGGTAGGTTGGTTGGTACTCGTTCGTTGTTCGTTGTTGTGTGTATGTTGATGTTGATGCTAGAAATGAAGTGTGATGGAAGGTTTCATAAATCTTTCACATTAATTGCGACCCTCACCAACATTCAACTTTTAGTCTGCGTGAATCCTCTTCACTCCAGCAGCAGCAGCAGCTTATCTCCTGCCTGTGTAACTTGCCGACTTGAGTTTTGAAAGTAGTATGCTTGTAGTCTTTGTAGTGTGTATTATAATAGCAGCAGCATAGCAGATGGTCAGACATGAGAAGACTTGTATGAACTTATTATAACCGTGTTTTGTTTCACATGGAAGTGGGTAGAAATTTATAAATGGTGAGACTTGCAAATTTCAAATTACCTCAATTTCTGTGTGTTTCTGGTGCAAAAATGCAGTTTGGATGGATGGATAAGCTGTGCAGTGTGAATTTGGATTGCTGAGAGATAAAATTAGGATTATCGAATGGCCATTGATCTTCGTCTCACGATAATTCACAGCGTATCCGTTTGGGTATCATAAATCCAATGGGGATATTCACATAATTGAGACGTTTACTTGTTTGCTTATTCTGCTCCTGCTAGCCTCTCTTTCTCTGTGGGTAATTGAGACTCAAAACCTGTTTTCTCTCGTTTTTAACCAACATTATCCATCTACTCGTTACTTAACTGAGGATGGTGATTTTGTCATAAAAATGTGCACATCAGAGGTGGCTACCCTGCTGAGTGGAGGTTCTCTGGTGGAAAATGTCCATACGATTGCAACTGCACTGTTGTAAGGGATAATGGGAATGTAGATATCTTTAGATGTAAAAGATACGCCCGTGTGCAATTGCACACTAGTCACATCATGTCCTACGATAAATGAATCTTACTTTTATTCTAGAGTTTCTTATTAAATGAAGATGCATAAACGCCAGTTTAGTGTGAAGGTAGATTTAAGATTTCATGGAGAAGTTAAAGAGCGCTATTACAATAGTTTAAGCGACAAATAATTCTGAACTGCCCAGGTATATATTTATAAATCTGCTATTGCATGTTGACAATGCAATGATAACTTGAATACGAGAATTATTGCGCATTTTTGATTGTTCTTCATTTCATAAAATTTAAAGCGTGAAATTCTTAGTGATTGTGATTACAGCGTTCACAAAAATCAGTTTTGTATATTTGGAGTGTGCCAAACTGTGAAGAGAGAAGAAAGTAGGAAGATCTAAATGGAGAATTAATTCAATCTTGAACCGATTTCTTTTCCCACTAGTTCCCATATTTGTGTGAATTTTAATAGCTTTGCTTACTTGAAGGCGATTTGTATTCCTTAGAACAAAAATAGCACATTACGGTATAGATTGTAGATTAGTTGGTAATTCGATTTGAATTGAAATTACACGGATATTAAGCGATTTCATGAGATTTCTTGTGAGAGTCTAAGTAAGTGTGTGTGTGTGTGTGTGGATTTCATGGTGAATTACAAGAGTAAAGCAAATATAGGACGAGGCAATTATTGAAACTGCCTATTAGCCTAAAGGAAAGAATAAGGGCTGAGTGTGTGTGAGCCACATGAAATACAGAAGAGAGATAGAATAGAGAATAGAGAATCGACTGGTGGTGTGGGTGGAGTAAAATGAGTTCCGCAGCTGGACAAAGATAATTTCATACAAATAGAATGGGACCGAAAGGAATTTATGTAAATGAAGAGGAGAGAGAGAGAGCCATACACGAAGAACATTCGCCTGGCAAGCCCATTCTTCACCGACGAACGAGCCAACTATTAAGCTAACTATTAAGTGAAAAACAAATTGAAACTTGGATGTAAATTTAATTACTACAAGCCACATTGCAAACTGTTCCTCACTCTTCTTGGCCTCGTGGATATTTGGATATGCTGCGACTTGTTCTCCTTTTATGTTACACTTACGCACTAGCACAATAACATATAACAATTACGCACTCGCGAGAAGATGCCTTTCGGGATTGTGTAATTATTATTGTATGCGTGGATTGTTTGTTTGTCCTGCATTAGCATCGTCATCCGAGATTTATGGAGTTGGGTCACGCAGAACTCGAAGGGATGTTAATGTGTGTCGGCTTGTGTGCCATAGAATTCATGCAAATTGCTAAATAGGTGAATAGTGAATATTTCTGGATGGATTTTTAGAAAAATAGTGACATTCATTTGTAGGTTTAGTTTAAGATGGAGATTTTATTGAAAATGCCATTAAAAAATAAGCTAGAAGAAATAGTATAGGAATGTAGAAATGAGGAAAGTTTGAAATTGTTCTTGTTCCTTCACTAGTTCCATTGATGGGATTGCATGCGTGTCGTTCTACACATTGACACTTGCACATTGCCGTTACGTTACACAATTGTCTTGGTTCGAGAAGACTGAAATTATATGAAGATTTTAATCGTTATTTAATTCATATTTGTTTAGTTATTTATAGAAATGGGCTGGCGTACTTATTGCAAGCTGCATCAGGTTCGCAATTCAATACTTGTGGACGAACTTGGCCAACAGGAGTTTGAACCGCGCAGTTGTTAATGGTCAATGCTGCAGACGTAATGTTGTGTGTGCAAGGGAAGCCTTCGATTTGGCCGCAGACCTTTCCTCCGTGCGAAGTCTGGTTGAACCTGAACCCATTGGCTGTCATATTTGGAAACTGGAGGCATTCACAATGCGCTGTTGTTTTGTCCTTCGATTCATACAGACAGTCCAGCAGTTCACTTGATGCTAAGCAAACACGTTCGAAGATTTTAGGATGGTAGTAGGAAAGCGAAACTATTTTGTACAGAGGAACTAATGGGGAATCTTCATCGGGAGTTTCTAACGTGTCAAATGGGCATTTCAAGTAGTGTTCCCACATTTCGCGTATCTTCTGTGGAAATCAGAATTGAGACGTGGTTTTAAAAACTAAATTTTAACAAAGGTTACGGGCTTACGTGGAAATTATAGAGGTCAGGACTGCATGGCCTTCCAAGGAGAGTTTTCGGGAGTATGGAGAGCGTCTTACGATCCCTAACACGGAGCTTGTTCAGATCTGGAGGTGTGTTGGCAGTTATTCTGCATTCTGTGATTGAATCGCCTATCTTATGCTGACGTGCAGGTGGAGGTTTACCATCGTCACTTAGATTGGACTTGTCTAAATCAGTTCGGTGTGTTTGGGTCCAGCCGCCGACAGTGACGCAATCGAAGTCCGTGTCGTCCCCACATTTTTTTGTGCCGTTCTGTTCACAAGTTTTAGATTCCTCCCAAAGTTTTGAGCAACAGCCGAGTTCTTGCAGTCCTCCGAATGTACACTCAATTTCCTGTTCGTCTGTGCAACTGAGTCCTTTGAAAACTTCGTTAAGACCTTTGCTTGCAATTAGATTGATTTTGAGATTGATTGTTAGTAGAAGGAGCAGTGGACACAAAATAAGAGCCTTCATTGTGGAATGAATAAGCTTTGCACGGGACTTGGAATGTCCAAATGTAGCGGATAGAATCTAGAATCTAAAGTCTAATTCATAATTTCTAGCAGAAATCGCGTATGTATAGCCATGGATTTTTTGAATAGAGCAAAAATACTTGCAGTATGCTTTGCGAATATTTGTAGAGCTGAATGAAACAGCTGACAATCTAGTTAGCAAGTTGATTTGTGTTGTGTTTGATGCGCTGACAGTGGCACTAATAAAATAACCAACAGTAGTAAAAGTAACGTCTGCTGTTTCTTCACTCTTTATGGAAGTGGAGGAGAAGGAGTTGGAGTTACAAAGACTTCGGCCATGAGACAATTTGACGTTATTAATGGAGAGCGAAAATGTTAGTTGAGAGTTGAGACTTGAGACCCGTTTTATTGTGCAGGGCGTTGCGAAACGAATTATTTATGTGGGTTTCAAGTCTTTTTAGCAAAATGTCTGGTGAAAAAGACGGGCCACAGACGCAGTCAGATTATTATTTGATTCATAAACTGAACTTGAATAGTTACGAAGGAGCAGCCACTATCAAAAATGCTGTGCAAAAGGTTCTCAGTCAAATATTTAACATTGAAGTAGTCCTGTAATAATTCATTAGACACTTCCAACTCAAATCCAGAAGTTATGAGCGATCCATAGTTAAACCACGGATGCAAAATTCAGTTTTGCGAATTCACATTTTATTTTCCGCGACAAAAAATTCCTCTGGAATAAGTCATTCATCCCATTAGGTTAACTTTTATCCAGGCAGAAGTAAATAGAAGTATCGTATTATACTTATTTGTACTTTAGTTGCATTGTTAGACGCCTCTTAACTTGCAGAAAGTCACGAGAGAGACTTTGTTTTAATGGGAACCCTTTCAGAGTTCAGAATTGCATCTGAATTGATCTTCTTGGCTGGGAGTTAGTTGAGTTAGCAGATGAGATGAGGTTGTGTACAGTTCTCTCGTGTGTAGGACTGTAGGAGAGTTGTTCTCGTTGGAAGATTCTGCTTGAGGCACAAAAACACATGCCATTTGGCTCAGTCTTTGCGTGGTCGTTGTGGAGTTCACACACAACCTGAGTCAGTCTCTCTCTCGCTCCGTAAATCTGTCTCATGCTCTGCCGTGTTAAGGCTTCTCTCCTGGAACTTCCTCCAGGAGTCTCCTACTGTCAACTACACCAAAAAAGAAGCATTGAAATCATAAAACCATTTTTTTAACCTAAAATACTAAAAATCTAAAATCCTTTAAATCTTAAGATCAACTTCTGTTTAACAATTCCACATAGACTTTTGACTTTGATTCTTGTGCCGGTAAAATACTTGGATCCGTACTCCTTAAGGTGTCCATTGTTTTTAAGTCTTTTACTGCCTTTTTACCTTTTAAGCAATAAAGATTGCATTGTTCCCCGAAACAATACGAACGAGAAAGAAGAACAAGATAAAGTAAAAGATTGTGGTGAAATAAATTCTTCAAGAGATTTGAAACCGAATAATAAACTAGTATTGTGTTAAGTAAGCGTGAACTGTGTGTGGTGTATATCGTGGCATTTATTTATTCTTCATCCTTCGGGAAATTCGAGACTCATCATTAAACTATAAGGAAATTAAGTGTATCCAGAGATATTCCAGAATAATACACGTTCATTATTAAGTGTGGAGGCGAGTAATCTTGATATAAAAATTCGAAGAATCATTTTGATTGGAAGTTAACAATCTCTCAGGTGTACAAGTGAGTTGAATAAAGGTGAGTTTTGTGTGTAAGTTCACAGAGGAGAGGTTTTGTGTGGATGATCGTCATCCGTGGTCCATTTTATAATCGTGGTTACGAGGAGAATATCCACATCGATTAATTTTCCCATGAAAATCAACCATATCTCCATTGTATCCTTACAGGCTATCATTATTATTAGAGAAAACATTGTTTGAGTGGAGCATCGTGAGAAATTAGCCTGCCTAGTGTGTGTAGAACTGTAGAGTATTTCATTCTCATTGAGCTTAAGTGTAGCTAGAAGTATTTTATGGACGTGTGGAAAAAATTAAGATAGTTTAATAGTGTGTCTTCTGCAATCCAATTGTTGTTGGGCTTGGATTTTTTTCTCAGCCTGTGAGAGTTGAATTTTTGGCCAAAGGAAAACAAATCTTGATCTTGAGACTTGAGAATGTTCTTAAGTAAATGTTGAATGTTGGCTGAGCAAGCGAATCTAATCAAGTCACGAGATAGAAGAAGAAAGAAAAACTTTGAAGGATCAAGAAGACGGGTTCACCGGCACAAATAATATTAATCTTTACTGCCAATACACCAACAAGTTAAACAAATAATATGGGGATGAGTTATGGGTTGGTGGAGGGCAAGTTTTTGAGAGGATATTTGCAAAATTCACGTGGAAATTGGGAATCATTTCTTTTCTTTATCTCTTGTAATTTTTGTTTGGAAGTTTTTGAAGTAGTTTTGGGAATTTCGAGCACAATTTCTGGAAATTTATGCTGGAAATTATGAATGAAAAGTAGTTTTCAAATTGTTTTGATCGGAGAAATAAAACTTGTTTTTGAATTGTGTAGATGAGTTTTGAACTCCGTTAGGATTTTGCGAAATAAATAGAATATTAAACATATTATTAGGTGTCGAATTTCGTCTGCTTGGTATCTTCTTAGAATTTGCGAAACTGCTTTCTGGCGTGAATTTCTTCATCGTGGGTGGAAGGAAGGAAGGAAGTGCAATTTCACTGAAAGATGGTGAAAGTGAAATTCTTGCAGATTTTTTTGTACACTTACACTTCCCTTTGGAAGTAAATGTGAGGATTTCCCGTGAGTTGCTGCGTATTCTCCTTAAACGTACAGCACATCGAATTCGTCTACTGTTAACCCGTCTCACTATCCACTATCGTTGGATATGTACTTGTTCTTAGTTCATAAGGAGCATTTTGTGTGTAAGCAGTTCACATAACAAAAGTAAACACAAGTGGAAAAGTTTTGGAGAACCAATTTGGTTTTACTGGGCTCGTAAAATTTGAACCTCAGTTGTGGTTTGGAGTGTTCCACAGAACTTCTTTCTTTACCGATAGGAGAGCATCTTTACCAACTATTGTTGGCTGTTGTTATATTTGTTCTTTGCAAATTTTCCCTAAATTGCATGTCTTTCGACTTATTTTGCAGAGTCTCTTCCCATCTTCCCCACATACTTTCTAGACTTTCTTACATTCCAAGGAGGACTGATCGTAAGAGAAAGAGCCTAAAGGAACTCTACACTCCTTGCGTTGTTTGTGTGGTACTTGTTTGAATGTTGTATGCCCAAGATATGAACCAATTTTGAGGGAAAACTTCATTGCCAGCAATTCACGCAGGAAAGTACCAAACTTACATGAGCATTAACATAAAGAAAGACACACACACAGAGTACATCGCGAAGAAGTGGAGGAAGACTGCTGGAAGACGCTACGCTATTCAGTGAAGTATTAAAGTTGTAAAGAGTTCTGCAAAGATTACTTACTCTCCACTTTCGGCGTTATTATTGAATCTAAAACACATTAAAATTTCCCAGGTGGATTAAATTAAAAGACGCGGCTCAAGACGGTGAAAGTGAGAGTGTGTGTGGGCTTTCTCCGATCACTTAAAGAGTCTCTTCGTCTTGGGAGATTACTCAAGTCTTGTGAAAGTTTGATTGCTTAGTGGAGAGCAATCAAATACGTATGTAATTAGTGAATTTAATGGAATAATAAAGAGAAAGAAGAACGACAGGTGTACAACTCGTGTGTTTTTCCGGAGAAAGTGAAGAAGATCCATTAAGTCTTTCGACTGTCTCGCTCTCTCTCTCTCAGCCTACACTTATTCTCAACCTACTTTGATTGTGACTGTGAGTTTCTTCATCGAGACTCGAGACACACGGAATTTGTGTCATTATCAATTCTTCAGGGAAAGTTGTGCGTCCTAAAACGCGTCGGGTGAAAACTTGTGTAACTTTTAGAAGACATTGTGCGAAGTGCGAAGTGAATTAAAAGGAAGATAAACTTTATTGGTGGTGATTTTGAAGCTGCTGTGGAGTATTCATTTAAACTAACTGTGAAGTATATGTTTGGAGAAGGTGTGACTGATTTTATTATGAGATTTGTGCGTTTCTAAACGATTAATGAGCAGTGAAATCATAAAACTTGGGTAGTAAATTGGAAGTACTAATTTGACTAATTCAAAGTGAAAGTATTGCACCAGTACGTGAATTGTGTAAACTATAAATTTATAAATATACAAAGATTGATTGAAGATAATACTGTGCTTTGGTAAGTAAATGGTAAAAACTGTAATGGTATTACTAAGTATATCAATAAATAAATAAAATCGTGCAGAAGTGTTGTGAAATATAAAACTTAAAAAATAAGACTCGGATTTCAAGTGCCCATTGTATTTTCCGGATTGAATTTTGGATTCATATCTATAAAAAACCAGGTGAGATTGTCTCTCTTGTTTGTAACGTAAGAAGGGACTACTGCCACCACAGATGTTGTTGTCTGTTGTTGTTGAATGATCAGAAAAGAATTCTCTTAGAAATCGTTGTTGATTCCTCTTGTGGATTTCTATTTGGTCTCCTAATCCAAAATTTATTTCTTGAGCTGGACGTGAATTTGGAAGACAAACTAAATATTGGGGAAAGTGAAAGTAGCCTGAAGTCTTAAGTGTAGTGTGGACCAATTCAGTTTTGAGTTTTTGAGTTTCCTTGGTCTGATCACAACCTCCTGGGGAGTGTGTTCTTTTAGATCTTTCGCTTTCGCTTTCTCTCTCAATACCTTCAAACACTCCAGAGCCCAAAATCAATTTCGCGTTCCAATAAAACTCTAAACTCACTCTCGTCTTTTCAAGGTGCTTCTTTCCTTTCTCTTTTGTCCTTCTTCGTGGAAAGGCAAGAAGGATGACATGGAGCTTCAAAATTTGCCCCGAGATTTCCTCCACAAATCAATCAAATATGATTGGAATTCTTAAATCTCTATAAATACTTTGGCTTGGACGTAAATACTAAATACTTAAATACAAAGATCCTCTTCTGTACTTCTATTAGTTAGCTAAGCTAGTGTACAATGGGAAGGGAAGCCTCATCAACTAATTACTCCTAATGTACAGTTGTCCATAAAGCTTAAATAAGCTGTGGAGCTTAGACCTTCTCATTTTAACTAAGCCTCTCAACATAATCCTCCTCGTCATTTTACTCGTCTAAGCTTAAAGAACAAAAGTCCCTTTTGAGTCTCCTCGTTCGTAGCTTCTACGAAGGCTGGGTGGTGTATTTCTACGTGAATCATCGGTGGAAAGTCATGAAGTGAATGTTTCTATTCTCCCTCAACCATCAGATTCACACTACCTACACTTACTTTCACTTTCTGCGTGAGAGACCCATTCATTTTTCCTTTGCAGTATTTTTCTCCCGTATTCCCCATTGGATTGGTAGGCAGATTGACTTGGCTGAGACACGAAGTCTTTATTCTCTGTTCGCTATCTCTCTGAGGGAATTTGTTTACAATGGGGCCTTATTTCACTTCCTTCAAGATGACAATGAGTATGAAGTCTATAAGAAGAAGGAGTGAAGGAATCGAGTGGGAGAAGTGAATTCAGGTCGCGAGAGAAAGTGAGACTTTAGACTTTCTCTCAAAGAAATAATAGAGGAACGAGGAGCCGAGGCGAGAGAAGGTCCCTTTGTCCCTCAACACATTCAGCATTGACAACGTCGTGAATCGAAAAAAATCGGTGTGTTTCACACGAATCGCTATTAATAGACTCCGGGAGTTCCAGTTCTAGTAGAAATAAGAGCAACCTTCTAACTAAACTCTGTTAATCGTGTAGCCTGTGCCACCAAAGAAGGAGACAATCTATGATGTTATACTTTCAATGTGCA
This sequence comes from Isotomurus palustris, assembly GCA_034696625.1. Classification (NCBI taxonomy): domain Eukaryota; kingdom Metazoa; phylum Arthropoda; class Collembola; order Entomobryomorpha; family Isotomidae; genus Isotomurus; species Isotomurus palustris. The sequence continues at coordinate 16,015 of JAQGAD010000960.1, forward strand.
AAATTTGATTGAAGATGCAAAAGAAGACCAAAAAAATCCAAATCGATTTTTATTCTATCTGAGCTGCCTGGAAGATTTTGTGTGACATTTCCATATGACAATTGATCAGGTGTGCATGAATATGGAAGGGCTTTTCAAAGACAACAGAAGATGAGTGTGGTGAACTGAATAAATGGAAAGCAGGAAGGAAGAAGGCTCAGGTGGATTGGGAAAAAATGTCTTTGGACTTTTTGCACACAAGGAGAAGGCAAGGAGGAATTTTATTCAATACATAAAGAAATAGTTAAGACGAAGGTACGAGGAAGATATCATCAACGGGCCAATATTATTTGCTTAAGAATGCCATTTTGCCAATTGGAAGAGTGGCTTCTTTTTTCTTTTCTCCCGAAGCGCAGGCAGGTTCTCTCGTAATAATAACGTAAACGCGTGCAACCACCCAATCTTTTTATTATTTGCTGAGTACGATTCCTCTCTCCTTAAACTCTGGAGGGACGATTGTTTTAAGGTTTATTGACATGCAAAGTCCTTTCGGTTGGCTCATTGGGAATTGAGATAATTAAATTGAATTGATTTGAACGAGAGGGAGTTCTTTGGTTGGAGAATGAACGGGCGTTTGCATAATTTTAATGTAAACGTGTATACATAAATGATTTGAATCTCTCCATCTTTGCATTAAAGCGGTTCGCTCTTCTTCTACAATCTACAATACAAGCACGGTTTACATTTGCAAATGCTGAATGAATGTTAATGTTAAGTACATTTCCTGAGGGCTTTCGTAACTGAATTTCGTGTGTGTGAGTGAACAACTAAACACACACACACACACAAACTCATTGTAGAAGTGCAGACTGTGTGTGTGTGTGCAGAATACTTTCTATTACACTTTTATTAGAAGATGGGTCGCAGGTCATTTGCTTAAGTAATAATAAATGTTCATCTATTTCATTCACTTGGTAGTCTCCATTGATTTAATCTGCGAGGATGAACGACGACGACGATGCGATGCTACTTTAACTTTCATGAAGTCAGAGCGATTCAATCAATCTGGTTTTTTATTATCCACGATAGCCCACTGCTGTGCTTGCTCTTCAACTACCAGCGTGAGTTTGCATGAGCTAATATCATAAATTATCTGATGGACGGAAGAAGAAGAAGAAGAATTCGCCAGTCCCAATTTTATTTTGCATTGTGATTGTGTGTGTGTGTGTAGAGTATAGAGTGAAGGTAATTGAATTCCTCTTCACCTTAGTGCAAATGCATAAGATGAGAGTATTAAATAGAGTATTCGCTGGAGTGGTCGTTTACTTCATTGCTTCCTCCAATCGTTTATCATGATTGCTTGTACAGATAATGTGTCTATTACTGTTTGGTTATGAGAATAAAAAACACACCTAGGACTTTTCTTGATTAAGGTATTTGTTGATGGAAATTGGAAGCAAACACGATCTCAATTGAAAGAGTAGTGGGTGGGTGGGTGGTGGTGGTGGTTTGCTTTTAACTCTTAACGTGGTTTTATATCGCGAGACTGATCTTCTGAAGAGTCGAGGTCTAAAGAAATGGTTGTTTTTATTCATTTTGATGAGTAAAAAAGGTGTGAGAGCAGTCAGAGTGTCTTGTGCTGAGCTTCTTAAGATTTAGAGGAAGGAGTGAGTGAATGTGTTTTGCATGCAAAAGGTCTCTCGTCGTCGCGTCTAGAATCTAGCTGCCCTGTCACCCAGCTAGTGTAGCATGATTGATGAACTTCCGATTCCAATAGAGATCAAACTTATTTGGTTCTTGCTACTCACTTCACAACCATCGAAGCCAAACATGGGAAAAGTCTCGTTTCAAATCTTTTTTTCATTTCTTTAGACTTTTACAGTGTCGTGAACACACTAAAGATGAATTTCGTATGCATCCTTGCGCTCTTCTCTTCACTCCGCATTTTTTGGAGATGCTTTTGCTCGATCTCTTCTTAACAAGGGAGGATATGATATATTACATACAGTTATACAGTCTGGGTTCCTATTTCCACCTAGGAGGCTAAATATTTCTACAAAATAGGCGAAGTATTGAAAGAGCTGGAGACTAGAAGTTAGTGAGTGTGTAAAAAATGAATTGGAATTTCGATACGGTGACTTAAGCTCAGTTTCTTTTGGATATTTTGCTTAGAAAAAAGTCCCACTTTGTTTCCTGGCTGGGGATTGGGATGTTTTAAATAGAAAATCGAAGTAGACTACCAGGAAGGAAGAAGGACTTTCTTCGGCCTACTCAGCCGTCTTTCTCTCTCTCTCTTAGGTTTCTATTGTCTTTTAACAAGAAAAGGAGAGTCTATGGTATCAAAGGGTTATTCAATTGAGAAGGTAGAGAAATATTATAGTCTGGCAAAATAGAGTAGAATATGTGGGCTTGCGATAAATAACTTTTCTAGTCCAGTTGTTGTAATTCCACGTGATTTTTGGGACTCATCTACTTATCAGGTTTCATTTCTCATGTAAAGGGATCAAATTCAAAGCTTTACAATGATACACACAATGCCCAATGTAGTTTACTTTTAGGATTTGTGACGATTCACGATTGTGAAACGGTTTTAGAGAGAGAGAGAAGAGAGAGATGTTCTATCTTCTCCCTTTCCGGGTTGCGAGGCTGTGTGATGTATTTGTATTATTTTGTAGGATGAGAGAGAGAGAGAGAGAGATGTACAGTAGCGTGAGAAAATAACAAGTGGAAAAGATTATTTGGTATCTGTATCGTGGGCTGATGCAGTGTTGGATTATTTGTTGATTCAAATTGATCTCTCTTTCATTCTTCGCTTGTGTGTGTGTGTTTTTCAGTGGGTTTGTTGTAGCTTGCGAAATCATGCAATTTCATACTTAAACTGGAGTAAAGCTCTTCAAGTATTAAGTGGATATAATTTCATTACAAAAGTTTTCTTAATCACATTTGTAGTAGTGGGAAACTCAAAAGATGGGAAACACATCTCGAAGAAATTCCATTAATTTTTGAATGAGCTGTGTAGTATTTTGGAGCAGTGATTATGCATAAAATTAGTTGTGAATTATTTCTTGTGTAATTACAAAGAGAAACAGAACTTTGCTATTTGAAGTAGAAACAAATTCGGAAAAGAATGAACGAAGTGGAATAAAAAGAGAAACCTTAGGTACAATGACAGATGGTGAAGATGAAGAGAAGAACACGCAAACCTCAGATTCATTTGATTCCTCAGGTGGATTTATTCTCGGACAGGTAGAGACACGAAATCATGAAGCAGACTGTCAGGCAATTCTTTCATTTATTTCTCATCATGAGAAAAGTGAGAAAGAAAAGGAAAGAACGGAAAGAGAAGAGAGAGAAGAAGCAGAAATCAGAATTCTTCTCTCCTGTCAAAAACTCGGTTAGGAATAAATTGCAGACGAAATATTTCATCGTCTGTGCGCTTTGGTGCAGTCGGAACTGCCAGTCAATCTCAGGAGTCCCAGCATTCGTGTGCTCATTTCATTTTGGGAATTGTTGTACAGAATTACAATATGCAAGTTGAGGCTTCAGTTGTGAGTTTCTGAGTCTGTTCTTAGAATTGTAGAAAGACAGTTAGGATTGTAGGATATCGTCTAAAGTCATAAAATAAACTGTGTTAGGAGCAAAACAACGTCCCCATTACTTTTGCCATTTAAAAATGGTAAATCTTCCGGAAAACAGGGTAGCATGGTTTATGAATTTCCCGTGGCGATAAAGTATTATCATCCATTCTACTCATGCATAAACCCAAACACACATGACGGAAATGAAAACACATATTTTTTCGGAAGTGCCACATTCCCATGCGAAACTCCCAACATCCTTTTTCTCCTTTTCCAGAAGAGGAGAAGGAAAAAGATTTGGCTAACTTTTGTCTTTCGCTTTTACTTTTTAAGGGAAAAGCCTCGGTGAAAGTAAGCGTTACACACACACCAGTGTAATATATGAGTACACTGTTCACTTTTGGCAAGTCATGAAACGCTTATCGTGGTCGTTGCAGACACAAGCTACGCGATTACGAAGAAGATCCCGCAACAACTCAAACCGAAAGTCTTTAACACTTAAGTGATAACAAAATAAAAGGGTGGCTTGGCGTTGGCACGTAAGATTTAATAGGAGGGAAGCCCCGAGATTTAGTTTAATTTCAGGAGAGAATGTAAAATGGTGAAATCGCACCCACGAAATGCAAAAGTTGGGGTTTTGCTGTTTTGCAGTTGTGTAGTTTCTGGGAAAGCTAGAAGGGATTGATGACATTAAAACAAAACCCGAAATGGCCTTTGATCTGACTTGACACCACACCACATTGGGAGAGTTTGGAGGAGGAAAGTAGCTCATCCATTTTAACCATTCTTTCCCCATTTTGCACTTTCATTTGGGCGATTGTATTCAACTGTCAAGAGTGTGTCGTTAAGCATGAGGCAGAAAGTTAAAAGGAAAATGGAACGATATGCATGCGAGAGACATTTTCCATCGTGTCTCTTTCCCCAAATGGTATTACCGATGCCCATTATTCCTCCGTGTCCAGAATGCAAAAGTCCGAGTTAAAACAAGTAGTCTCCTTACGAGGTTAACTCTTGGGATGTTGAGCGTTGAGGAAGGGAGAGCAGGAGACCTTTACGCAGACCGTGTTTAGTTTAGTACTCTTGTGATATACTTTGTATCTCTTCAAGTTCCTTTCTGCACTGCAGCAGGTTGGACTTGGAAGCTTTGGAAGCTTTGGAAGCTTTGGATGAAGTCTGTGGTCTTCCGTAGCTCTCCTGGTATTTCATTTCACACAAACCTTCCCTCTTGTTTTTGCATACACATCGAAAACGCGGATTCACATGCAATAAAATGGCTTTTCCAAGGATTACCATTGCGGTCATTTTATTTCATCCATCTTCTCATGAGGCGATTTGGGTTGTGTGGGTCTCATGAAATCTAAGGTCAACTTGGTTTATCTTTTATTCTGGATAGCGTAGGTTTTATTTCGTCTTCTGTGTCACATTATCTGTGTGTGTGGGTCTGGGTGAAACAAATGCATTATTTAGTCTGAACTCTGAACTGAAATCTCTACTATGGAGTCATTGTAGCTTGTAGGACAGGAGGACGAGACGAGAGTCATTTTGCAACTCAGTTTACGTAAAAATTGGACCGGACCTCTTTTTTCTGTATTCACAGACAGACTAAACAATTATGAAGTGTAACGCGACTGACTGCGACCAAGTCTAAATTACTTGGAACTCGTCCTTGCCCACAGATAGCAAGTGTAGCTTTGTGAGTCTCGTGAGACTTGCTATTAATTCGCACACAGGGCAAGACTCACGTATCCATCCTACATATTGTGTGTCATTCTTTAGAGGGTAGGATTTCACCCATACTCCATACATTGTTAATATGGTTGCTTGTTTAGCTTGAGCTCTGTACACACACACACGGGGAATAATGAGCAAACAGATGGGATGGGATGGGCAATGAAGAAATGGTCCAGTAGGGAATTAATTCAGAGTAGGCTGGACTCGTCCTTATTTTCAATTCTAATTTAAGCGAAAGGGCAACTCGGAGTGTAAATTCTGGTTTAGGTGCTTCGCAAGGGCAGCCGCGTTTGAATGATGAAAGCAAAGTATACAAAACACACTCTGAGGCTGTGTCCTGAACTCTGAAGTAACCAACTACTATGCAAATTACCTCGTTTAAGTGAACAAGTTAACTCTTAATATTACTTTTTATCACTTTTCATTTTACTCTCCTTTGAGAGTGCAGTCGGCCCGAGTTGTTATTTTGTTATACGATCCTTGCTCACTATTTATTACACTCATACCCACACTTTTTATTTTTTAGTTTTTTAGTCTCATCATTTTTATTTTTATTATATGCATCAGATCAATCAGAATTCAGGACTTAATGAACTCACACAATTGTGAGAGAACCAATCTCCTCAATATTATTACTTGTGTGTGAATGGCGTTTATTCCTCCTCAGAGAGGAATTGTTATGGTAGAATTGCTAGACCAATTTTTTTAACAATCAACAATATGCGATCTCATTAGATTTCATGTGGAATTTCATACGACCGATTGTTCTTTCACGTGAATTCCGAGAATCCTTCGTTAAGTATTTGTTGTAGATTGTAGAGTTGCTGCCTATTTAAAATAAAATATGCAAAACTTAAGCAGTAAATCGGATTGAGTGAGCAAAGTACAACGAGTGAAATGTGCAGCAAATTAACTGTTCCACCAGTACTTCTTTTTTATTGTCACTTTACTCCTCCCTGCTGCATCTCATATGCAAATTAAAATTTAGTGTTAACGATCCTTTCGTATTCAAATGAATGGGTATTTTATATTTTTATGCCGTCATTCTGATAGGAAAAGGAATATAAAATGAATGAAATAAATCTCGAGAGTTTTTAACATTTTAACTTCCACTCCTTCTCCCATCTGCATCCATAGGCACTTGGCACTGGCACACCGGCTTCCTCTCCTTCGTCCTCTTTACACAATAAATATAATTCCCTAGATTTGCTGACTTTAATTGCTTTATTGAATGTAATTGAGAGCCACTTGGAAGCTATGAAATGCGTCTAATGGTTGAACGAACTTGTTCTGTGGTGTCTCAGGATGCCCTTAAGTCAAGACTCGAGTTTATTTATGCAGTGTGATGGGAAATATTGCTGTCTGCGGGCTTTTTTCATGGAATCTCCATTACTAACTAAAAACTAACCCTTCCGGAGAAATGTGTCAGAGCTAATAGAACCATCAAAGAGTATTCTAATAATCAAATGCAGCTTATTTGGTAAATACTAGTAAATAGTGATTGCACAGAAGCCTGTTATGTGATTATAACCAAATTACCAATACAAAGATTGCCTGAATGAGAGCCAATAATAAAGATGAATAGAAAGGATAAAAAGAGATGCACTTGTATGCAAGGAAGCGTGGCGTGCTGCACCTTTTTTACAAGCCTTCATGCCTTCATCTCTCTCTCTGTCTGCATCATCAAAGCGTGTATTATTGAATTCTCTTAGGATTTGACCCTCAGTCAGAATGAAAGAGTTTAGGGGAAAAGGGTTGAGGAAGGAAAGGCACGAATGTGTCTGTGTGTGTGTCTGTCGGATTGGAAGAATGGGGAATTTTTATATATTGGAAAAATCTAAAGAGTGTGGAGGTCTGGACTATGGATGCATGTATACTTTGTTAGAGAATAAAAACGTCTCAGGAGACACAATTGGGTGCTCTTCTTTCCATCTCAATTGGACTCTCCGTGTAATCCTGCCTTCCTGGAGGCAAAAAACCCGAGAGTAACTCCAACTACTCCGTCGTCTCTGAAAGTTGGAGCTTTTTTACACATTCGTGCCCAATCACTCTGAGAATCCGAATGGAGAATATTGTATTGAGTATCGACATTAGGAGAATACTTTTGTGTCCGAACTTTTCCTCTGTGAAATGGTGTTAGAGTGTAGATTGTAGTTTTTTGTGACTCCTTGGCTTATATGCGGTGCGAGTCGGGAGATAAAAAATCCCATGCCGTTTAGAATACTGCTAATATCATGTTAGCATAAAAAGTTTTACTTCTCAGTTGGCAGTGGGAGACGAGGAGGAGATGGTTCAGTGGATGGTGGTTGTCATTACAGGAGAGAAATATCTTTTAGGTGTATAACAAATTGGAGGAAAAGTGCATAGTCACTTCCATCTTTGCTTAAGAGAGTCTCTAGGAGTTTTCTAGATGGGAAAATAGACGACACATAGCATTGCAGAGGGTTGAAGCAATTTAACGTGTAAAGTTTTGCTTTTGAGTTGTGTAATTTTATTCAGTGGGAATCGAGTTAGATGCAATTGGGTAAGAATCGTTAGATAGTTGTGATAGATTTTGAGTTAGAATAGTTTCTTTTCCAAGGAGCACAGAAGTAGTGGTTTAACATTAGCACGGGATATTGTGCGTATTGTGTGTCCTGAGGGATTGAGACTTGAGACTTAACATTTCACACTGCAGGGTGGGGACTTAAAGACTTAAAGACGTGAGATATGTGTGGGTGTCTCATCAGATTTGGCATTTGTGGTGATGATAAGGAATTAAGGATTTGAGGAGGTGTTGACTCCACCGATCCGTGGCATTTGGGGTATCCGCATCCGCACAAGAGAAATAGAAAGAGAGAGAGAAGCCCAGTTTGCACTTTTCATCCATAAAACCCATAATTGCCAATTGGGTTTACCACCGCCACACACACCGAAGGAAGAAGACATTCGTATCTCTTGTCTTTTTTGCCCAATCGCTTTCTCCCTTCCTTTCCTCCTTTCCCTTTTCTCTTTCCTTTGAAGGAGGATGGATATCCAATGGCTTCAATACTTATACACGTTTTACTCTTGTTTTATTCCTGACGGATCATCCACCACCACCACCACCTTCATCTTTACAAAGAATCCCTGTTAGTTCTGCTCTTTCCTGTTGGATCTCCTTTGGTTTCCTGGAGATCAGTTGTGTGTGTGCATAGGTACTTTTACTTACATACAGTCTGTGCTATTCATTTCGCAATATGTTCTTACGTGAGTTTACGTGAAGACTGTGAAATGGAAGAGGAGAGATGGGGAGTTTTGCAGAGAGGAAAGGGTGCGGAATGAACCTCTCTGATCGTAAGGACCACTTGAGTCTCCTTCTTCGAATTCAATCGAAGGCTGCTGAGCTTCGACTGCTCCTTCTTCTTCTTCTTCTTTGCTGGCCTCGATTTGGCCAAGACTTGATTTGCTTTATTGAACTAAGTGATATTCTCATGTCAGAGCAAATGTTAAGTATCCAATTTACTGGGGAGTGTGCCTCAGCCTAAAGAAGGAGACGACTGTACAGGGTTCAAAAAGTTCATTCAGAGCAGATGGAAGGACACACACAATACAGGAAAGAGTAAAGAGGAATATTGTATCGGGGATTGTGAGCAGGCTGGTCGAACTGTGACCTGATGTTCGTCTTGGGATATCGAATCAGACAGCCTAATATTATTTTATGCTCTTTTTTCCGAATTCCCATCACACCACATGTGTTCTGTGTCTCATGTTTTTCCCCTTTGCTCCTCGTGGCCAATGCCAATGCCAATTTTTTCCAAGTGTTTCACAAAATCCGGTACTTTTAACTTCGGAGGATAAAGAACACTTGGAGTGAAACAGAAAGACACTCTTTTCTTTTTCAGTATCAACTTGTAGTTTTCTATATTCCAATTGAATGATTCATTGTGCTGGAGCATTCGTATGTCAGGTGGTTTTGAAACCCTTGAGGTGCAAAGGAATCATGGTTTATGGTTTATGTGTACAACTATGGCAGCTTTGATCCAAAAGCTTTTATTTCGATTATATTGATGCTAAAGCAGGTTTGATCATTTCTTCCTGAAAAGGTTCCATTGTTCGTGCAAAATGTGAAACAGGATCTCTTCTGGGTTTTATCAAAGAAAAACAAAATTACATTTGGCTTGGCTGAAGTAACAAAAAATAATTCTATGATCTCTAGAGCTCTAGACTTTAGACAAGTTCGTA
>JAQGAD010000961.1:0-25505 GCA_034696625.1 Isotomurus palustris
AACGTGGGCTTTGGGTACACTGGTTCGTAGGATATTTGAGGATACCGAATGCGAGAGGACGGGGGAAGTCCATTGTTGGAAAAAAATGCTGCCCAGATCCCGTCAAAGTCGTCTTCAAGTAGCGTGTAATTGAGACTAACTTTGTTGAAGTATTCTTGAAAGGTAGAGTTTGAGCTGATATTGACATACTCGTCAATGTAGATGAACCAGTCAGCAGCGATTGGGTTTGGATATTCTGATGAAGGTTTCCAATCTTTTCCCTTGTCGTTTTTATTTTCCAGCAGTGCTTCATCAGTTATATTAGTATCAGTGGAAAATGTTAGTAATGAATCCCAAATTGCTTCTTCACCCAAACTAGACGACACTAGCTCTATATCCTCGCAGGAAATTAGGAGTTGAATGAAAATACTGGCAAGTACAGATGAAACACATAGTCGAATCAACATTTTAGTTGTTTGTTGCAATGATCTCCCAAAAACGAAACTAATTTAGCACTTTAAGCTTCAAATGCACCGATTTGATAAGTACAGACTCTAACAACCGTTTGATGCACAAGTCCCTCATGTCTCCTAAAGTTAACAATTCAGTCCACTCAGAATCTTTTAATCATCGTGAGAAGCTCTCAGCTGCAGATTACAAGAACATTTGTAGAACTACAATTAACCTTTGGTAGTCATCCGTTTGCTCTTAATACTCTTTTCAGTGTCCTACATTCACATTCGGTCCAGACTGTCTCCACTCTACATTTTTAAAGGGTTGCATTGTAATGCTGATTCTGATAAAATTCAATCTTGTAGTAATGAGACACATTTGAAGCGTCCCTTACAACTACCTTTAAAAGTGGGATGTTCATAATTTCATTGAGACTTAATTTAAAGAGTGAACATTCAATGAACATTGAGCCGTAAATAATTCACAACGCGTTCCACTAAGCATCTTTATTCGCCAACACAATCCCGATATCTCTATTAAACCTTATTAAATTCATTTATTAAGCAACTACAGGAGCTTGATAAGCCTTCTTACACAGAATTCCTCATCCTCACAGATTAATATACTGACTACTCTATACTGACCTCATCCTATGTACCATAAATACGACTTCATCTGAACTATACATCACCCATCCATTCACACTCCGCACTGTTGGTCACCCACACCACACATAAATTTTTTGTCAAGCACTTAACTAAACCCACGTCAGCTTAACAAACTAACCATGTAGTCTCTCTAATTCCATGAAAACTAGCCACATGCGAGAACTATTCCCATACACACTGTCACACTATATGCAGACACCCACCCTTCCGTAATAACAAGAAGAATTAAGTAGATCGTCCACAAATCTCCCTGTTTTTACTTACGAGTTAATTAAAACAAGCTAAGCTATTTATTAATTAGACGACTCGTCTCCTACGAATACACGACCTTGAGCTCCTCTTGAATTGTGGGGCACCGTGAGACGAAGAAAGTTGCAGAGAGAAAGGCGGAAGGGAAAACTCATTTTCATCCTCCGTCAGTTGCAGTCGATCCGTCGACCAGAACGGACTCTCCTCTTCTCCTCGCCACCGCTTCCTCCTCCTCCTCCTCCTCCTCCTCCTCCTACTTTTCCTCCGGCAGATCTTTTTAACCTCTTTCGTCGACACTTTCAGTGGGTGGGGTGTGTCGACTTAGAGGAATCTCCGTGGAACGTGGAAACCATAGTATTTTACACGAAAGAAGATAATTTAAGTAAGTTGTGTGGTTTGTTTACATTTCTTCAGTGTGCATGAAATTAACTTTTCTTACGCTCCATTTCTGTGGGTGAGAATTTGCTAAGCGTGTGTTTGATTAATGTAGGGAGACAATCTGAGGACGAAGACCGAAGCTGTAGGGCGGGTGCATAATTAGTGCTTTTTTATTAAATTCAAAATTTCAAGTGCTTACTGGTCGGGTAGTTTGTGATAGTGGTTGCGCTGCAGTTAAAAGACGTCGGGGTGGATGTCCTGTGCATTTTAATTGTCAATATTAGTAAGTTTACCACAACTTTTGGTGTTAGTGCTGTTTTCTTAAGAAATATAGTTTATGTTTGTTGTTTATTTTACCAGGATAAAGGCGACGTCTCAATTTTGCTGCCGGATCTCATCAGGAGTTGTGTAAAGAAGTTGTTGATGAACAACTCGAGGTAAAAACTACAAATTACCTATCTTTTGGGTTTCAAAGGGTCTTTGCTGATCTTGAATTCCTTCTGATGCTTCATGTTTGTGCATTGGATAAGCAAATAACTTAGTGTTGTTTTGTTTTGATTATTTTGGTGTTGTTTTAGCTGCTGAAAATCGGAAAGTTAGATTTTCAATTCTTCATTGCTCAATCATGTCGCAAGGGAATCCAGATTTGCGAGATGACCCGTTGGCTGAATCATCTGCTACAAATGTTCCTCGTGCCACAGTGACCTCACAATCTTTGCCTTCAGTAACAAGTGAGAATATAGCTACGAGATACAACATGAAGAGTCCAGGTAAAGCATTATTGGGTTAATTATATAACCACATTGCATATTATTTGTATTCCTGATTGTGGTACATTTGTTGTGTCAGCTGTGAAACGAATTTTGCGAGAAGCTGCTGAAAACGCGAAGGAAGACAGAACTGTGATTTCAGCCGCTCCTTTAGAAGATAACATATTTGAATGGCACTTTACTATTCGAGGACCACCAGATACTCCTTTCGAACTTGGAATGTACCATGGAAGAATAATCTTGCCATCAAACTACCCAATGTCTCCGCCTAACATAATGTTGTTGAATGTAAGCATCCACAGTAGCTTATTTTGTTCTGGTTTTAATATGTGGAATTTGCCTTTTTGTAGCCGAGTGGACGGTTTGATGTGAACACGAAGATATGCTTGTCCATCTCAAGCTATCACCGTAAGTTCTGAAGTTATTTTGAATCGGTTGAGTTTAAGTAGTTGAAAAACAAAACAAATTTCAGCCGAAAGCTGGCAGCCTTCGTGGTCTATTCGAACTGCTTTGACTGCTCTGAGATCATTCATGGCAACTGACAGTCCTGGAGCTATTGGATCCATTCAATACTCGGATGAAATAAGAAAGGAGATGGCTAGAAAATCTCGGTGGTATGAATGCTCAAGTTGTGGATTTGTCTTTGCGCAGTTAGATTCGGTGAGTGAACCTTTTAATGATACTCTTGATACGTGCAAAATAATTTTCATCAATGTAATGAATATTTTATTATGCTTATCAATTGCTTAGATAAACATTGATGAACGACCAGAGATAAAGACCGTTCCTAAGGATCTCCGTCAGAAGGTTGAAGCTTATTTATCCAATCCGATCATACGTCGTAACGCGAATCCATCCTCTTCCGTGATGATTCCTTATCCAGAACCTGCATTGCAAGATCAAGATTGCCCTTCTCCAATCGAGCAAGTTGAAAGTTTTGAAAGTTATGGAAGTACGGTAGAGCTGGTTTCAGTTTCAAGCACAGATAGCAACTTCGTGCCAGAACTTGACATTCAGCTTATCGAAAATGCTAATTCTGAGGACTCACTGACTGGCCAATCTACAAGGACTACAGACCCAGATCCGGCAGTCGAGAGTCCTAAACGTTCAACGCATGCAACAAGCTCAGTTCGTAGTGTACCATCGATTCCCTCTCAAGAAGATTCGGAAATTACACCAGTTACAGCTGCTCCTCAGTCACCAGTCATTCCCCGCTACATTACCGACATGGCAATCGCTACGGTTGTGGTTCTCATTGGCATAATTATCGCTAAAAGGGTGTTTTAAACCTTGTCAATTCATTTCCAAATTCTTGAAGTTCCTGAATCCAACCAGTCTATCGATTTGTAATCGTACTGAGTCAATTTTCACCAAACATCACGCGCTATCTCTCTACTACCCAATAATTCAGTTGATGCTTCATGCTACTTACAAAATCTCTCGTCATATTTTAATGGGCTAACTATTATCAAACTATCTCTGGTCATCTACCTTAGCAAGCTCGTTTCCTTCTAAACTGTATGTTCTACAAAATGAGCGCAAGGCGCAAGGGAGTTTGTAATGGCTCAGAAGCCGCCTTTTAACCGATTCTTGTGATAATACATGAAAATAGATTCACGCAAATTCGGTATCGTATTTATGTAACCAAATTCAATTTGTCATGTTGATGGTGCCTAGATTCACAGTCTGTATGACAAAAATGTCACGAGAATAGAACTCATGATTTTGTAGTGCTGAGTACAATAAAGTAACTTCTAAGAGAAATCGAGGATTAACGTCTCTCTGTTCTTATTTATTAATGTGATTGATGCTGTAACCATATTGGTTGGGTAATTATTGCAACTAAATTAGTGTAGCAAAACAACCATTAAATGTAATTATTAGGATCGATGCTAATGGCATCATCTATTACTTGAACAGTCAAACTTATTTTGCTTCTGTTTACATTATTTTATACACACAAAAGAATCGTATTGACATGATTTTAATGTATAGGGAATTCAAAGTCATGATTCTGTTTTTGGTATAAAAATAAAATTCTTATTTATCCGATTCGCCCACATAAGACTGATCCTTTAACTTGCCGTGCATTTAGTTAGTTTCTTCACCCTTCCTTAATTTCTTTGGTAGTGTCATGAGTCCTGACTACTAAGGTTGAAGATTCAATATGCAAATAATTCGATGGATGGATTTCGACAACACTTACTTGTGATTCGTCAAATCGGTGAGTGTGGAAGTGGAATCATTTGTAATGAAGATAAAATGTCAAGAACCTCCAGGTTCAAATTTGTGATATGTAATTGGAAATTAGGTTTCAGGGAAGTCTGCTTCGTTTTCATTAATTGTAAATTTTTATTGAAAACCTCAAACTTAAATGTATGCCAAAAATACAATTTCATAATCTAGATTACACTCAAGTAAAGTAGCCAATCCAGAAGAATGATAGAGCCCTCCTGGCTGGGTGTCGACACTATGTGCATTCGAAACTGTGGTACAGTTTTATTTACATTCATAAGTGAGTACTGAGCAGGGTGTGCGTGCATTTAAAGTCATTGATTAAAAACTTCCTAGCACTTCGATACCTCTAAATACTCTATCGTATCTATCATATTATCCAAACAAAACAACCTACACATGAGTACAAAAGTGAACAAAATGTATATTTCTCAACTGTACTTTTTAATACCATGCACTCGATACCAGGAATTTTTTAAAAGAAAATCACAACCTAACCAATGACATCAAAATCACTCTTGAACTTCAAACTACACGGCAAGCTTGTCATTACTCGCCAAAAATAGAGCATATTATACGATAACATATTTTTCATAAATATATCAATATATGACAGAACTAAAGCTAAAGAATAGAAACAAGTCAGTTATAAATGAAAGATGCTAAATAAAGGATGTTAAAAATATGACTTCGTGATAGTTCGTGACTTTCACTTGATAGATTTTTATATTTTAAAGCAGTACTTCAACCAAAAATACTTAACCTTCATCCCATAAGATAAACCGTGTTGAGATTTCATTAAAAATTGTGACTTGTGACTTACATGCAATATTGAAGTCTTACTAGTTATTAGACGCAAACATCTACACATTAATTTGTTTTATTCCAGACTATAATAATGAATGTCACTCGCTATATAACGGAGTTAGTACCTATGCATAATGTGTCCATAATGTGCATAACATAAGTTTGCTTTCTTAATGCAACTAAATAAAAACTTGCCTACAAGCACACATGACACAAAGAACTGACAAAAATATTTTTTCAACTTTTGACGCTTTTGGCAACAATAAAATAACTAAGTTTAGTTACTGCTTAACTGGATTAAACATTAAAAGATACTAAAAGTATACTGGCTATAAGTTAAACTAGATCCACACATCACAAAATTTCATTTGCAATTGATTTTTGAAATAACAAGCACTTTTGCTTGGTACCTACAATTGCACTTAATATTTTACCGCAAATACTCCACAAAATATTCTTAAATAGTTTTGTTCTAAACTTGACGAATATTAAAACTACTAAATCTGAACTTCAGTCGTATGATTTAATTTCTATCAAGAAAATTAAAGATCCAAGGGCTGGGGACACAAGTAAAAGATCTCTTTCTATGAACAACAAAATCAATCGAAAGATGAGTTTTCAATTTGTACAATCTGAACTAGAAAGTATCGTAAATTACTATGTGGAATATCATAAAGAAAAACTACACACGTTCTACACTAAGACATGCGAGGATTAATTTACAAAGTGTACAAAATAAAATCAGTTTGGTTGGGTTGTCGATTTCATGTTCAGTGCTGACATGAAAATACGACTTGTATCTTATCAAAAACGAATTTACATTAGATTAATAAATATACATACTCATAAAATTGGTAAAAAATAGAACATACTTCGCAAAAATAAAAAATTATCGAAATAATCCATAGAATACTCTGTACATTCTGCTATGTTATAATGTTAGGACATTGAATTGTGACTTATGAATTTTAATTAAAATGTAATTAAAATGCTCAACCGAATGCCAAAGTATGTACAAGCTGTGTAAGCTTTCAGTCCATCAGAAATATGAAGTCAGAAAAAGCTTATCAAATGAATGCATTGTTTCCTCTGTACCAAAGATAGGGATGATTTCTCACTCCTTAATTGTTTTTCTTCCTTCCTAAAACAAGCTATCTAATTTATTTACTAATCAATAATTATCTATTCCTAACTGCCAACTTCTAAGTGTAAGAGTACTTCATAATTTCATAGCTACTAACTGGATATATATACAAATATTGCAGTTTACACTTGCGTAATAGCTTCATCAGTTTCCTCGATTTGCATTTTAGTTTTACATCAGAATCCATATCCACCCTTAACTACATTAACCCTTTTATTTTTTAAATATCTTTCATAATAAATATTCTACTTTATAGGACTGCTATTTACTTCTGATTTCTTCTTTTCTATAGACACCATGTTTACCTAACACTAACAAGTAATGAAAATTGAATTTTATTTATTTATGCTATATACAGATTCTATTAAATGGGAATGTAACGAGAAATATAAAAATGAATATTTCTCGATCTTACACTAATCCTGTTCATATTCTATGGCTTAATCAGATGCTATTTTGCATTTTTAGAACTGGAATGAATTATGAAGTGAGCTGGGAGCTTTCCCTTCAATTCATCATATACTTCGTTCACTACCCTTCAAAGCCTGAAGAACTCTTCGCTACAACCAAAAGTGTACAATGCATTTAAACACCTAGTCTCTCATACAATTAGTTCTTACTTACAATTAGTTAGTAATATTCTAATAATATAATGTATATTACACATATATCGGGTAAAAACATCAGGGTTCTCCCTGTTTTAGGAGTTAGTTGCAAATATGAAAAAATACTATACAACGAAACAAAGAACTTCCCTTCTTTTGGGTGAAACTCAGAGTCGGAGAGGTAAAAAAATTTTGTGATGAAAATTTTCAATTACCGTTCGATTCAGGCTGGTGGGAACCTTGTTGATCACCTTGGCTGGCATCCGATCGTAAGAAAGCCCGAAACACTCCACCAGCATTTGAATGGACTCGGTCATTGTCATAATCCGTAACGTCTTCAATTCGCAGAACAGGAGGGTCGGAATTCTCGGAATCATTTCGCCCTCGCATGAAACTTCCTTCTTTGGCATTCATTAGGTTTCTCAATTTCTCGGGTAGTTCCACAACGACACTTCGTAAGTGAGTAGAATTCATCCCACTAGGTCCGGGCAGACTCAGCGAGACATTCCCATCCTCATCAATTGTTCGAATGATCCTCAGATCTCCATTATCATGAACTGCAATTTCCACGGTAGAAGTTGAACTCCTCTCTTTCTTCTCCGATTCAGGTGTTTCCGAAGGAGGAGGTGGGGACGGGGGGTTCTCAGCAATATACAATTTCCCAGTACCATATGCCTCATCATCAACGATGGTTGCAGAGGGAATATCTTCTGACTGTGAGGCTCTCACAGCTTCTACAACCTGACGTAATACATACTCGTCTGGAAGAATAATGGGAATCGGAATAGGGATAGGGAAAGCAACCGGATACGGAACCATAACAGTGATTGGAGGAGCACCAGAGAGATTTAAAGGATTCTCCAAAATCCCCTCGATTGTTTGAGTTCCCACAGAGGCTGTCGTGGGAAGTCTAGGAGTATGCATGGAACGAGAATAAGGCATATTGGGGAAGAAGTTTGGAAAGGGACGGTCACCCTGAGGTTGGTTGAAATGCCCACTTCCAAAAGGTCCTGGAGATCCACTCATCATACTGAGAGAAGGAAGCTGAGGGAGACTTCCAAATCCACTGAGCAGAGCCTGAGTCTGCTGAAGAAGCGATTGGAACCCAATGTTTCCGTTCATCCCCATGTGTTGTTGCTGTGGTCCACGGGGAAATGAGACATGTGACGATGGTCCGTGGAATCTTTGAGAAGCCATCGGAGGGCTGAATTGTCCAGCCGCCCCTCCATTCTGTCCACTCGAAGCAACAGTTGATGACGAATTGGCTCGTGAATTGCTCGGGGACTGGATTCCTCCTCCAGAGCCATGAGCCAAAGGTCCCTGAAGCAAAGTGTTCTGAGTTGTAACTGTGTGCTGCGGACTCACTCCATTCGCCTGGGTACTTTGAGACACTCCTCCCGAGGAACTTGATCCTAGTGACGGCGATCGCTGATGATTTTGTTTCCGTTTTCGAGAACTCTTTACATTCTGCTCACAATTCTGTGGGCTTGAAGCTCGACGACGTCCGTTGACATGTTGAGTTGGAGTAAATGTTTGTCCATTACCATTGAAAGAAGTGTGTCCGTTTTGAACAAACAAGGGATTCATAATTCCACTTGCATGATTTTGAATGATAATCTGTTTCTGTTGTTGTTGCTGCTGATGTGAAGATGAGTGACGGGATGCAGGAATCAAAGGGCGGACTGGAACTGAAGACGCTTCTGAATTCGGTGAAGAATGAGGTGAAACTGCCGGAGTTGAACCATCCGATGACAATGCAGTCCTGTTTGTTGAAGGAGGGCTGAATAAAATTCCTCCACTTGCTGACGTTTGCTTCGATCCATTTCCCATTGCTCTTTGCTTTCGAAGCCACAGCTCAGGAGTAATCAACTCGTTTAGAGGAATAACTGGATTCCTTGGATTTGGGGCAATGCCAGAAGCTGGTCCATTCAAGTTAGATCCCTAAAATATCCAGCATTATTAATTCCTAAGTGGCATTTACTTCACCTACCAACCAGGTTATAAAGAAATGCCCATCCGTTTCAAACAGACAAAAACGTTAAGCCCACCCGACACAAAAAGCAGTAATAATCGTGTGTAACACTAATCATGTACAAATGAAATATCCACCCTTTCTAATTCAGGAACACACAGTTACCTTAAACTGTTCAAGATGTGCAGAAGTTTCATCACAGAATAACTTGACTTTGTAATGGGTCAAGCATTCTTCAGAGCAGAACTTCGTTTCATCCATCGCTGTTGTTGAGTTGCTGCAAGGGGAAGAAGACTCTCCACTCTGTCCGTTAGTGTTTCCACTTCCACTGACCTTAGAAGATGTTGGATTGCCTCCTCCAAGGGAACAGATGCCCAGTGATGAGCACCATAAGCAATTAGACCGCTTCTTAAAAGTATCACGGCGCAACAGATCGAAGCAGACCTCAGAGCAATAGTCATTTCCAACCCCATCTTCGCCTATTCCCGTTCGCTTGCCACACCAAACACAAAGCTTCTCTGTGAACAATTACAGGCAGTACGAAGAAATTTACTTTTAAATGAGCAAGCCATCAATATTTTATTTTTCATAGAGCCGTTTTTCATTTTCAAAGTATGAATGAATCAAATAAAACCCGGCGCGCATAAAACTTCCCTAAATTCATCTGCCGTTTGCTCACTACTCACGAAAATGTGTACCAAGACTAAAACTTTACATGGAAATTCATACTGACCTGCGACAGATTTTCTCAGATCTAGAACTTCATCGCCTGCCACAGATCCCTGTCAATGTACATACATTTTAGTGGATTAAAAGCACAATACTACATTGAGACTCAAACGGCTATTGAAGGATAAGGATTCAACGGGGTTTTCACTTTTCAGCTACTGAATGAATACTACACGCATATTAAGTGAAACTAAGCCGAGCACAAAACGAAAGTGGATAAACAACATTGCGAAAATTATTTACGGAAAACAACTACCACGTAACAGAAACGGAAACCAGTATTACAGAAACGTAAAGGTAAAGGTTAATACTAATTGGAAATATCCTTTCTTACAAGGAAACATTAAGCTATGCAAATTGCTCACACTTACAAACTCACAACCAAAGTTCATGCTCACATGACACTACACAATCAACGCAACGTGAGAAACTACGAGAATCAATTCTATTGATTAATTTCAGATAGACAGATCATAAGCAGCACTGACTCACTCATGCATAACATTCCAAAGTTACATGGCACTTATGGCATTCATTGTGATACTCTCTACAGTAAAAAATTTCCTGAATACAATGAAAGCAAATGAAGCCCTTCATGCGATTCAATCAGTGTGAAAGTGTGATACTATGTGTGCACAATGACAAACGGCATTATCACAGTTCCACACTTCCACCATGCCTTCTAGAATTTCTACAAATAAAAATAACATTCATCTGTCATCAGTTCTACCCGCAAGACTTGTACGAAATATTTTTAGGACTGCACGCCAAACACATCAGAGGAACGACACGAGCTCTATACCTATTAATCTCACGTGTTATCGATTCAAGGTGGACGACTTAACGTCCGACATACACCATCTTAATCAGATATGCCTCAACATGCACCATATTTGTTATTGGTGGCTGCCTGAAAAGAAGTCTACTGGGTGATAAGGCGAGTTAATGATATCTTGAAGGGCTGAAAAATTCCATTAAAACAGAGGGTAAAGATGGAATCAAGAAACTGTATATATGAGATGGAAGAAATAGCTTCAAAACGAATTATGTGCGACTTTTTGCCTGTATCTGATTCTAACAGATTTTTTAATCGGTATTCGCAAGTTGCAAATGCAAAAGTAGTGAACATGAAGATTGTGAATCTGGTGCAATTAGTGAATGTTAGTTTCTTGTGTTTGTCAAGTGTTTGTATCTTAATTAATAACATTACTAGAGATTTTGAAGCTTGAGTCTGACTATTGGGTCAATGTTGACATACAGAAGTCCCTTTCTCCACTTACAAGCTTGCAGCTACCGTCTTAGCTTTCATGTAATTAGTGAGAGAGCGGCTGGGAAGGAAAAACGAGAATGACTCTGTTGTATCCGAGGGAGAAACGAGACGAAATATTTTGATAGAAAGGACAGCAATATACACGTTTGGTGGAGTGTTGTGCTTTTGTTTAGGATTGAGTAGCAAAAGCGATAATAAGGTGAAGTAAAGACAAGAGAAAAAGGAACTTTGTGAAAGAGAGGTATTGTATAATAATAAATGTGTACAATGTTGAATGCTTCAGTGATGAGTTAAAGAAGTGGAGTAAAGAGAGAGAGAGAGAGAGAGCAAGTTAGCATTAGGAAAGGCAAAGGGAGAGAAAGATAGTGTTTCACTGGTTTATTATTTCGGTTCGAAGATCGTATTCCTACCCGGGTTTTGTATTTCCAACTTTATAATATACCAACGGTGGTGGTAGAAGCCAGGCTAGTAGCAATCCGATACTCCTTCATCTCTTCTTTCCATTTTTAGATCCGATTACAAGCTACGTAGAAGAACAACTACTCTCATCTCATACATAGCATATCATTATTATACATGTAAACCTTTATTTCGCTCAAACTCCAGTACTTACAACTCACAATGACTCTCTTGTCTAGGGACGACGACACAGGGACCAAAAGTCTTCAAACTAGTGTCCTTAAGCATTTCTCTTTTCACCCTACACCAAAAAATCTCATCTTTCCTTCACCATCTCCCAATCCATTTAGTCCTACTTCATGTAAACTAAATCACCTAACCAGCTATTTACATCAATATGGCTGTGATTCTTTCGTTTTCGTGTAAACATAATTGTTATTACTATCTCTGCATCGTCTCATTAAATAAATTAAGTCATTAAGTCACACAAAACACTTTTTCCTGAGTTATCGAAAATATGAGACACGGAACAGAGTATCCATTCCTCTTCTGCGTTCTGCAACAACACATTGATGAACGTGGTGGGACTACTTCACGAAGGTTCGGGATCAAATACCTATCAAGCAAATCTAATTGTGCCATCCACTTGTTCTCTCTCTAATTACTCACTCGTAATCCATTAAAATTACGTTAACCGTATTCGTTATTCGTATTATTTATTTACATTATGCTTGTGTTGCTGCACAGCTGCACCTGCTTAAGTTGCATTTTTATGCAACAAGCCTCAGTAAATTCCCAATAAACAAAAACTGTATTGGAATTGGAACAACAATGCATGCAACAATTTGAAGCCCATTTGGATGGATGAATTCCCATGCAGCATTCAAAACTGTTTTGAACAAACAATCCTTTAGCCTAAAGACTCGTTATCTCGACTCATTACCGAAATAAAACGATAATTAAGATGGTCAGGAGGTTAAGCTTCGCGAACAATGTCAAGGTCTCATGCGCTCGGATTATTTTGTAGAAGTTAAGTTTGCATGCAAGCTTGCTGGCTGCCACTACAAATGCTACATGCATGTCACAGTAAAAACAAAGAGACAGAAACTAACATACCTCAGTATCATAACTTGCGGGCAGAGTTAACTCATGTACAATATTGTTTGAGTTTCCATTGCTCACAGCAGTAGTTCCTCCGTTAGGTCCTGAAACCTTCGAAGAGGTACTTTTCGTCGAAAAAGCAGGAGGTTGTGGTAGTGCTGAGGGGGGTTGTCTGCTTGTTCCGGCAACTCCAGATAATTGTTGTGTACATTCACCCTCTCGCACAAGTCTTCGAGGGGTCGACTGCATTAGAGATCTTCGATTTCTTACCAAATGCTGTTCCGTATTCTGAGCCCGGGGCTCCATAAGGACATGGGAAGAAGAATTGTCACGTCGACCGACTCCCGTGCTCCAGAAATTTACTACAGGAACTTGAGTACGGCACGAACCACCATTGTTATTCCCTGTGTACTTGGTGTATTCATTAGTTTTTTCAATTTTCATAGGAGTAATAGATATTTCCGGGATTCTTGCCTGAATCGAACATGGGTATTGGTAATGACTATAAGACTCACGACCCGAAACTGCATTATTGGATGGTCTGACAGGAGCACTCAACTGACGTTGCAACTCTGACACTAGAACTAAATTCTTAGTTGA
The DNA here is from genome assembly GCA_034696625.1 of Isotomurus palustris. NCBI lineage: Eukaryota > Metazoa > Arthropoda > Collembola > Entomobryomorpha > Isotomidae > Isotomurus > Isotomurus palustris. Next base: position 13,360 of record JAQGAD010000961.1, read on the forward strand.
AGGAGCTCTGAATACATCCTTGTCCCGTTTCTGAGAGTTGTGTTTGACCACAGGTGAATAGACTACTGGCTTCTGTTCATTCGAATCACCACCTAAATCTGCTCCTACTTTATTACTTCTATTTTGATTCAACCCTACGAGTACTTCTGGTCCATACGGGAAAAGTTGCTTGCACCCATACGCATAGTTAGGTTTACTTGAGTTATTATGAAGTTTGGGCGAAGGAGGCAACGAACGATACTGAATATCATGTGAATGGTCAGTTGTTGTAAGATGTTGATATGAATTGTCTGAATAAACCTCAGATGGTTTCAGTGTTTCAGAAGTACGAGATGAACGATTTTGAAAGTGGCCAACTAGGAATACATAACACATTGCAGACAGCAAATGAGTAAAAAGCCTAACTTAACTAAAACACCTTTCTCCCAAAAGACCCAGAAATACCAAAACTTTTACTCACACTGCTGATGATGAGACGAATCCACTTGCTTCCTAAAATCTGCTGCGTTAGTACTTGTTGAGCTTACACACGCGAGTTTCTTCTTCCCCGTAAACTGATTGCGTGAGATACATTTCTCCTCGGGATCTTCTTCAACTTTCTCTACTTTTACGGAATCATAAAAGTTAGCCCGTTGTCCATGTTCCTTTCTAACCACAGGTTTGACTTCCTGTGGGGGTAATGTCACTATGTAATCATTACAAGGACCAGTAAACCTTCCGTTGGGAACTCCCGACTTTCGTTTGCGATGGGAAGAATTGATGTCGAAAATGTGTCTTTTGTTATCCGGTGTTGGATTGTTGGGCAGAGGTTGTGGGGGTTGGTGGAGGGGATTAGGTTTGTAGAATTGTTGTTTGTTGGTGTTGTTGGAGGAAGCTCGTGGAGGAGGAGGAGGAGGAGGGAAGAAAAGCGTGTGTGGTGGGTGTGAACTCCCGTGCGTTCCAGTTGAGACTGAGGAGGACGAGGAGAAGAGAGCTGGAGGACGTTGAAGGAAGGAGCCTCCTGAGTGCGGCTCGAGTGATTCTTCGTCTCCTCCTCTCGAAGATCCCGGCTCAAGTTTCCCGTTCTGTTTTCTCCGTCGCTCCCGCATCTCCCACTTCCGCTCCAGCCACTTCTCTGCACATTACAATGTATCAATTTACATACTACCCGTTTCTTGCTTATCATCCCCGATATTTATTACTTTCCCTTGTTAAACTAAACTGGATTTCGAGAATTTCCTTCTTCCTCAATCACAACCCAAATAACCCAATCATGTGTAACTCCCGACTCACCATGTATTAGCTACTATTTATGTCTACACTTTGCATGCTTTATTTCAATTTCATTCAATGCCTATCATCACCTGCTCCTAATAAAATAATTTCTTTAATAGACTTCCTGTACTTTTTCGGTGAATTGCATTCTAGTATATCTAGTATTTTGTGGATAATAGGAGATAGAATGCCTTGTGTTTCGGATGGCCAGAAAGCAGGACCGAGGGCTAAAAGAGAATATAGTCGAAATCTCTGTTAAATGCACAATGGGTCAATTGTTGTATGGCACTCCACAATATGCAACCTGGAACCTCGTGTTTCTTTCTGTTTTTGCACCATATTGTATCGACAGAGGAACCAATTTATATTAAATATTTATGTAATATGCAGCATAGACTCTAGTCGTGTTAATGCTTGACATCATTCATGAAGCAGCTAAAAGGGGAAAATCACGAATGAAATATGAACATCAACGGAGACTGAGACACTGCTCAGATTTCTAGGTAACTGGACTCCTTGCTATATCAAATGTCTCCAAGGTAAGTTACACTCAGACTTAAATGTGGAATGGACAATAGCTTCGTGATAGCTATATATAGTGTATTTTTGTTATGACTGACAACTTTACAAGCTAGAATCATATTCTTGTATGAATTTTTAAGTGTTATTCATTTCGGGATAAGCTACACAGTTGTCTGTAGAAAATTTGCATAACTTCTTTCCGATTAGTTTTGTCTGCGTTGCTGTTCTAAAGCTGCTATGCGTACCAAGACGGTGAAACAAACAACTCAATTATGGCAAACCAAGACGAACAAATTCACCGAGGTGCGTCATGAATCCTCCCTCATCGCAGTTTCACAATTCATGTTTCATATTTTCTGTGTGACCAATGGATACTTTAGGGCAACCAGACTTGGGCGCTCATCGTTATATCCAAGCACTTTTGCTTGGAACATAAAATCGGAGAAACTTGTTGAGTTAACGGATTTCGTATTATTGAACGATGTGTAAAAATACTTACTATGAATAATCCCAAAACAAACCGAAACGCTGCCGAGCAACCTTAATATGATCGAATCTGCTCTACAAGAAAAACCAGAAACTCTCCAAGCCGTGCTCAACTCTAGGCATAGCGTATTAAATTTTACAATGAAAAATTCCAATTCGTCCGGCCGTGAGTTGCTCTGCGAAGTACACAGGCTCCAAAGATCAAACAGAATATGTATCAATACGTCAATAAAAAAGCCTGAGAACAAGCCATATCTTCTCGTCTTCGAATATAAAGCAATTTAATCTTGGGAATCAGTGAACTGCACGTTAACTTAACAATTTACAACATAAAACTTAAAACCTCCAACAGCTAAGCATTCTTCTTATCTCGAAAAAAGGAGTAAAAAACGCTGGCAGTTCTCATCTTCTCAACCTAAAGGATGATTAGGGGAGCTATTATATAAGTTCTATCGTTTATTGGTAATTTGATTTCACAGCGAGCATTTAATCATTATGTAAAAAGGGAATTTGAGACAATCGCTTACGATAAATAAGTGAAACACGAGTGATCGCAAAGCAAAAGGCTTTCTTCATCACAAAGTCCTTTCTCACACTTGTCTGTAATTTGAAGAGACAGACTAGAGTCGAATTGATATCTTTTTCAATCCGAGTTAGTGTTAGTGCCATGAACAGATCGAATTACAGATTGATTAGAATGTTGTTTGTGTTTCAAACGTGATGTCACCCGATGAACTACACACACATAATATACAACGTCGTCGGCTACTGGGAATTAAAATGCATTCGTGAGATAAAAATGTTGTAAAATTTTGGGGTGTTAAACGTGACCTAAAGGCATTTCATGTCTGTAAGAGTGAATGAACAGATTTTTACTTCTTCAAGGACATTCGTCTATGACATGACACATGAGGCGTTTGGTGACAGTAAATATCCATGCGTCGTAAGCTTTCTCCCTCATCACATTAATTTGAAGTGACCAATTGACCCAGAAAAACAAATCAAAATGTATATACCTGCGTTTTGGCAAAAACCTCTCAATATCTGATCGTATAGAAACATCCTATGCACCAAATACATTAAATGTAACAAAAACAGTTGAGGGCTATAGATTTCACTTTCTGTGCCTTCAATGCGAATTTTCTGCATCTAAGCGTGTAAATAATTTAACTCCGCAAGTATAAAACTGCGTTTTCTTTTCTACGATGATAACTTAATCTTTGTGAGGTATCTAGAAGGACTCCAGGCTATGAAAACCACCATAACACGGAAATCAAGACAATATGGAAGGAGTCCAGGCCCTTCCAGTCGAACAAATATTTGAGAAGTAAGAAAAACAACGGGATTTCACCCTCAAATAGACAATTACATGGATAAATCTGTTATTGTCAGTATTTCTCACCCGTTTCATACAGATGATGAAACTTAAAAAATAAGTATACACCAGAAAACGAGAGTTCCAAAAATTTTCTAGAACACAACAAGAACACAATATTAAAAATCGGATAAAGAGGAAGAGATACCATCAATTTGTCCACCCACACGAGGTCTCAAGTCTCAAGACTCCTGAGGTGTGGTGTAGTGTATCATGCAGCTTAAGCTTAAAGCTCTCAGTAAAAACCAAGGAGAAAATATGGCGTCTTCTTTACCTACTTAAGGCACTTTAAGATAAAACCGTTGCAATTTGTTGTCGATGAAGTTAATCGAAGATGCTACAATTAATTAATGAAGAAAATGAAGATTAAATTCAGTGCTTGTAGTAGTTTTTAATTTGTATGATTGCGGTACTTGTATTTGTTTGAAAGTGTATATTTTAACGCTTGACTGGTAACGTCAATTCGTTCGTGCTTCCTACCTAATTAGTTCGGCTGTATTATGTAGAGTCATAAAAGGGTTAAATCTTAAACACATCTTCCTATAATCCCTCGGCTTTTTATCAAAAAATAATCACGTTATAATTAATAATCACATTTTATATTCGCATCATGATTACACTCGCCATACACTACGCTTTCCTAAAAGTCACAAGCGACAAGGCCTTGTACATTCCCCATTAATTAACTGTAGTTACTAACTATTTCCTACCTACGGTGGCTGTTCTCTGGGTATATTGTGATTAATGAAATCTTGTGCAGAAAATAAGACAAATAGTTAGAGACTGTACTACTCTACTAGAGAGTAAGAAATAACTGAGGATACAACTTTACTATAAAAAAAGTAAATTCAGGAGAGAGAGGTGCAGATGAGTGAAGAGCGAACGGGAAGAAGGAGAGAGAGTAGAAATGACTTGACAGTCAACACACTTTCACCGGAAAACTCGTCTCAACAAGCCCCGCACCTCTCCACCTCTTTCCATTCCACTTCTTCGTAAAATCCTCATATTTCTGTCGGATTTTTACTAACAACTTTTCATTACATGAGGGGTTTATGCCCTTAATTGTGCCCAAGCAATTTTTCATCATATTTACCAACGCGAATTGATGTTCTGTCTTATTACTGCTGATCCACAGCACGCCAAATCAAGCATTTCAAAATTTACTTCAATAAAATTAGGGTCAAAGGAGGCTCCGGCATGGGTGGCTCCAAAAAATGTTGTGACAGTAGAAAACATCAAAAGAGATTAGGGAATTCAATTGTCGAATTCCGATGAATAAAAGGATCTTTCATTCAACCTGAGCCAAAAAAAAACCCGCAACAATCCCCCTGAAGAACTTCACAGGAATTCTTCAGACAAGGAAGTGAAAGAAAATAAATAATATAGGAAGTTTTCCAATTCCCAATTCTGAAGTATAATATATTAGCGTTTGTTTCGGAGTCCAATTCGATAGAAAAGGGCTTTAATACAGCGAATGTATGACAATTCTTTCAAATGATTCCTCAGAAGGATCATCGGAAGGATTCCTTTAAGCCATTGTTCATCATGCACACATTCTTACTTCATTTCCTCCTTTTTGTTTACAAATTTTTTATATATTATGTTTCTCAGAAATCAATTGAATATAGTCAATTAACATGAAGCAATTAGATGTAAAAATATAACTCCAAAACAATAAGAATCTAAAGCACATATATTGTTTTCTTTCCAATGAACAAAAATCATTATCAATGTTTGAAATCCCAGCATGTAAGTAATAAAACTACTTTTTGGAATTTGAACACGCACGCTGCCTTCTCAAAGTATTCATAATAATGATAAGTGCGACTTGCCGTACATCAAAGAAATTACGAAACAATATTATTATTATTTGTTCGCGTTTTATAGCAGCCTGTTGAAGTGTTTCAGATAATAAAATTGCGGAAGGAAGATGCTGATGCCTGCAGACAATCTTTAGACCTGACTTAGAGATTTTCTATGCAATTATGATTAAATTACCTGAAGAAGTGCTACCGAAGATATTCTGGAGGGAGCGTGATTCGATCCTGACTTCCTTCCTAAACGATTAACAGCGGCCCTGGAAATTTATTTATGATCGAACGTGATTTTTAAAGGTCAGACAACTTTCCCAATGAATAGTGAGATCTACGGGCGCAGACACAGTGAAGAATGAGACTTACAGTTTGTTGGTGTTATCAGAAATGAGTCAATTGATAGACATGCCAGATTGTGTGGCCAAGACAATGAGCAGTCTGCTATATATGAAAGGGTTACATTGCAACTTGCAACATGTACCTCGGCTATCAACTTTCGGACTGAGTTCCTTACACGCTTTCCAGCTTCCTTGTATGTAGTTGCTATCTCCTTAAGAGACGCCAATTCAAATGTATTAATGGACTTTCGGGTGGACCGATCGAGAGGGGTTGGTTATCATCATACCTCTTACATTTTGTACCATGGCCTGCAATTCTTTTTCCTATAGGTTTCACGCTAAGACTTTAGTTAGATGATAAACGCAGTCTTCGTGGTACTTCCAACTTCCAACAGTACCCACTGCCCATGCACTGTCCCTACGCGTCACTCCCCAATTACCAGGAAAGTCGTAAATCGAAACAATGGTATGCTAAAAATGATGCAAAGCATTAATTATTACTCAGAAGACATTTGTCTGACATGGCAAGTCCTATGCTTTGTCATCTATCGATAATATATTGATGAATAGTAGAATTTTAGAAATCAACCACTAAGAACTCACTAAAATACTATATGAGATGAAGTCATCAATTAAAACGAAGAACAATCAATGTAAATTAGATCGAGTCTCTTATTGTTACAAACACTTTTTATTTCATAGATAACAACGAAATATGGTATTACGTAATATGTAACAATGTAGTAAGAGTTGCACAGGGCACTCGCTTACGATTCATAAACAACGCGTGGATTGCTAATACTTAATTCAAGATTATCACTAGGACACAGGAGATCAGCAGTCTACTGAACCGCTTAGACTGATTGTTACACGTACTTAATTAGTAAATAGTAAAATACATTTCACTTTGTTAACTTGAATCTTTCTCTTTTCGTTACGTAATAAAAAGGCTCTGGCGACTTACAAACAAACGAAGCTCTGGTAGCCCGTAGATATTGCTAAGTTGAAAAAATATCACTTTAGTTTTGACAAGAGAAAAACGAGATTTCACAAAGCTGCGTAAAAAAGTTCATTGCACCTCTGACATATTATTACTTTCGGCTGTTGGGAAGTTAGAAAGATCTTAGTAGTTTCGTGGTAATATAATATGAAGGCATTTAGTTGTTGCTTTTCGATACCTAGTACTAAAGGAACCTGCTATAGTAGACAGTTGGATATAAATTCCAACAAGTGACTTGTCCCTTACCAGCTGCTGCAAGCAGGAAGTAGGTTTTGGTGTAAGGCTCATCTTCTTTACGGTCGACAAAAAACAGATCATTGATGAGCGTTTGGTGGTACTTTATTACTTGAATTTGGTTCAGCTCCGGGAGATTGAAAAGGCGAATCATACCGTCAAAGCCTCCAGTAACAACCAGTTTTTGGCTATCATGCATAGCAATGCAGTTGATTCCAGGATTTATCAACCGCTTCTTCTTGATAAAACGAAACTTTCGAGACTTGACTTCAAACAAGAACAAGCTTTGAATATTGGTTCCGACAACAACATAGTTATTGTCGCTCCCGTAAACAGCACATGTGGGAGTACAGAGTTCTTCTTTCCTCCAAGATCCCGAAAATCCATCAATACTTGAGCCATGCATTTCATTAAGCATTACAGTCTTCGGCCATGGCTCCAATTGCAACTGGGTCTTACTCTGCCACACTATTTTGGCCGCATTCAAAGAGCTATCTTCCAGTCCGTAGAGAAGAAAGATTCCAATATCTTGGTCCTTAGACTCGCACACAGTCAAAAACATGAGCATGGCCTCTTCTCTGATTTGACATGGAGCTAACGGCTTGGCATCAAAGTCACAGTTTATGAAATCCAAATACGCTCGGTTAAAAACCCAAACGTTGGTAAGACGGTCTGGGAAAATCAGAATGGGATCAGTCAGGTAAGATTTCGGATTGAAGAAGTAGCGCATTCGAGTGAATCCAGAGTGAACATCGGTAGGCACAACTTCGTAGCTGCCATCAAGTTCTTCTCCTACACCCCATCGTGGTCGGACGGTCAAGTTTTCCGAAAACTGAAAGAATCTGATTCCCTCAGTGCGGCTTTGTATGAACAGTATTGGGTGTTCTTCAGGTTTTAGACCAGGAATCAAAGATCCATACATCACTTGAGGGTATCGAAGGTTGACTGCCCATTCCGCATTCCTTTTCTACGAGACACAAAACACAAAAATAGATAGACAACTAAGACAGTACTGACATCATAAGAGTATTGTGATTCAGTAATTCAGTACCAACAATAGCAATTTAACTGGGTAAGACTACACCTCAGAAAATAAAGATTTATCAGGCTAGATATTTAAAAGCTGCAGAAAATGAAACGCATCAGAACAGTGAGCGAATGACACGAATTTATGAACTTTGATACCACAAAGAGTTACATTACTATATAAAATTTACTACGTAAAACTATGAAGTTCCATCTGCCTCTGCCTACTATAGTACTACCAAACAAAGCAACTGTGTGGAAAACCACCAAAACTTATACGTCATGTACTTACGAAATGATACCACATTGTGATCATTCCTGTCGCAGAGATCGTGACGAAACGATTATTGTAATCAAGACCGCTGTTTGGCAAAGGCTCAGGAATCTTGTTAAGCGGAATGACCGTCATAATTCGTGTTTCAGCATCCGACGACTGCAGAACGAAGTATGGGTCCGACTTCATCATGTGCTTCTCCCGTAAACGTTTTTCCTCCGCCACCAGTCGTCCAATCGCCATTCTACAATTCACAAGCACCATGTATTAATTTTTGCAAATCCTCTTTATAAATTATACATAACAATTACAGAATTTAAAGAAAAAAGTTGTTCTAGCTGCACTTACTCTTCCTTTGACGACACGTACGCCATGATTGCAGGACTTTCTTGCCGCAAATCTCTCACCTCGAAAGAAACTGCGTCCACTTTCGTGTCCTCAGATTTAGAAACCTTTAAATCTGAGGGAAAATTAATTTTTAACTATATAATGAAAGCGAAGGCAGAAAACGATTTGTTGTGATAATGAGAGAGCAGTGAGATGCTGAGAGAACAAGAGTTAGGAGGAGAGTGCGGACCGAACTGAATTCCTCTACTCCGTCTGAAATGTGCGAGAAGGATTCCCGCACTCACAGAGAGAAACCCACGGCCCTCCCATCGGGGCACCCTGCAACTCCCTCATCCTTTGTTTAACAAAAGCTCGCAATCACAGAAGATTTCTTAAATAGTAACGCCAATATTTTTACTGTCTCTTTTCTCTTTATTCTTCGGACTCGGACACTTATTTTAAGCATACACAACACTAGATATATTAAAAATATGATCGGTAGGTAAGTAGGTACGAAAAAACTACAAGTTAAAAACTAAGTATCATATTTCATATAGGAACTGAAACTCCTGCATGTACGATAAAATAAGTGCATTTGCTACAATACTATTACTCAGTTCAACCGATAATACGTTTTTGAGGAAGAATCCAACGGACTAGGAGCCCCGCTCATGAGATCACGCCCTTCAGATGACTTAGGAAAAGCGATTACGTCCCGAATAGACTTGCAGTTTGTCCACAAGGCTACTAGGCGGTCGATTCCTACAAGGATTATTTAGTTAATATTGGCTCCGGTTGAGTATTCTAAGTTAATTCTCAACTGATTTATAAATTAAAACACTTGCCAATCGCAAATCCAGCGTGAGGAGGACATCCAGATCCCAGTGCGTCGAGAAGGTACTGAATATCATTCACTGGTAACTTCAGCACATTTTCGAAGACGTACTTTTGAAGATTTGCATCGTGGATCCTAACAGAGCCACCCCCGATTTCCACTCCTTGATAAACTAGATCGTAGCTCAACCCAATTGCCTACAAGCCAGGCAAAAGTTATGCAAAATTAACACCATTAGAGTTTATGTCAAAAGGCATCAATGAATTCATTTAAATTACATTTTCGGGTTCCTTGTATATATCTTCAATACGATTTGGCATTGTGAATGGATGATGGGCTGCCTCAAACACTCCAGTTTCAGAATTTTTTGTAAAGAGGGGGAAATCAATAACCCAGCAAAAGCCCCCAACATCAGGTTTGTCGGTTCCGTATTCAATCATCGCCTCCGCATAGGTTAAAACTTCAAACTTGTCCTTCACGGGAAGACGTAAGGCATTTCTCACGACATCTTCTATTAGTTCCATGACTTTTTCACGCGTAGTAAACGACAATTCTACATCTAGCTGTGTGAATTCAGGTTGGCGATCAGGTTTAGCACCTTCATCTCTATAGCACCGAGCGATTTGGTAGTATTTATCCATTCCACCGACCATTAACAATTGTTTTAAGAGCTGAGGGGACTGAGCAAGAGCATAAAACATGCCTGGATGCTTAGTTGCAACTGGAAATTCTCTGGCACCCTACATTCACAAATTAAAACGATTAACTGATATTGAAAAGTTTCAATTCATCATATTTTCTTCAACTAAAATTAACTTACACCAGGAGTTCGCCTAAGAAGGGTTGGTGTCTCAATTTCAGTAAAGAAGTTCCTGTCTAAAAACTCCCTCATGCGACGAACAATTTTCGCTCTAAGTTGCAGCCGTTTTTGCAGGGGCTCAGTTCTTATGTCAAGATATCTGTGAGTCATCCGGAGTTCTTCCTCAGCCTGCAAACAACAAAGCCTTCATTAACGAACCAAGTCTTCGATGCAGGCGTAAATTGCCGTAAATAAATATATTTTAAGCACTTAAAATACCTTTTCATAATCATTGAAAGCCATTCTCAGAGACTGTGGCTCATTCAGAACCTCTAATTCTTCCACTAGCACTTCAATCTGCCCTGTCGCTTGACCCTAAAATAAAAATAGTTTATTTAACTTTTTCTGAGCTAACCAACACTTCTTCTGCACTCCCAACTACCTCTTTAACTTGGTTTTCAGGTCTCATTGAAACAGCTCCAGAAACGCGGATGACAGACTCCAGAGGCACTTTATCAGCTTTTTCAACCAATTCCTTCAGCTAAGATATTTTCAAAATTACCATTCATTAATTACTCTCTCACACAAGAAATCAATTCGTATGGAACCTAGTTTTCCGGAAATTACATTTAACTCACCTCCTTAGGCACGATGAGCTGAGTAGTCCCATAAATATCCCGTAAAACAAGAAACTTTCCCTTCAGCCGTTTGTACGTCAACCATCCAAACAACGTGACCTTTGCCCCGACCTGTTCCGTCCCTAGCTCACCACAAGTATGACTTCGCACAGTGTACTTAGAGGGAGTCTCGTCCTCAGGGCGAAACGAAATGCTGTAATCTATTACAGATTTAACTCCTTTCATCTGAAACCCACGTCCTGTTGACAACCTGACCGACAAGTCCCTCATCGGCGCAACCCGCATCGCCGGAACTCGCCTCCCAAAACTTCGGAAAGCTACGACCACCAAACTCATTTTCACTGCAGACGTTCAAAGCGCACAGAGACGGAATGAGACCGACCACGGCAGGGAAAGAGACGCGTGCTGAGAGTCCTGCAAGTCCTGCTGTGATAGTGAATTCTCCTTTGCTTACCTCCGATTCTCGCGCCAACTTATTCGAACTGAGTCAATCGTTCCTCCTCGTCTCAAATCTCCCCTCACCCTCCGTCCCATCAGTTTTCGATGCTTCCAATTGTTATGCAAAATTCGATCTTTAAATTCCCGGACTCCTTAATTTCGTTGAGTATTTAATTAAAGAATAAAGAAAACAATTTGATTTAATCTCAACGTCAGGAATTTATACAGTGAGTTAGATTAATGGACATATTAAGTCATTTTGAATTTCTAAATATCAGTTGAACTGTCAAGAATTGCACTACTACACGAGAGTCTTTCATACAAAATTAAATTATGAGGAAGACACATAACATTCAAAAGAGTGTTCCGTTGGATATAACGATAGTCCGCTTAATTTAACTGTAGTCTTGTTCCTGTTTCGTAAGCAAGAAAAAGCAAATATCTCCATATTGTAAGAAGAAATTCATAATTTGGATTACTTACATTAGAGAATTTTCGTCAGTGTGTACGGCTAGAAAAATTTCTATCTTCCTGTGATGGCACCAAGTAATCCTTGATTTCCACCTTGTCCATTATACACTCCTTGCTGACTATTTCCGCTTCCGGTGACGGCTCCCAAAACGCTTGGTTGTCCTGTGACTGCAGGAAGCAGACCTTGGGTGGTTCCACCTTGACCGTTTTGTTGAGGTCCGTCAACAGCAGCAATGACAGATGGTTGTCCTGTGATTGCAGGAAGCAGACCCTGGGTTCCACCTTGACCGTTGTACGGTCTTTGTTGAGGCTGAT
>JAQGAD010000962.1:0-25484 GCA_034696625.1 Isotomurus palustris
TGGAAAGAGAGCCTAAACTGCAGAGCAAGCAACCTGAAGTGAAGAAAGTCTACGAAGCTCCTGCAGCTCCGATGTCTTCGACTCCAAGACCCGGAGGAGTTGAACCTCCACTCACAATTGAGATCACAGTGACTCCCAAGGACCCTGCAACAAGTTCCCCGTTAGTTTCTGTAGGACAAACTCCAGGAACTTCAAAAGGAGGCGGAGGCGGAAGTCAAACAATTGTCACACCGGCGAGAAGGAAGTCGCAAGTCTCTCCAGGAGGATTTGCCTACGGCCTCGGAGGTCCCATAGGAAAACCAGCTTATGGAATCTCTCCAGCCGGAGATGACGACCCCCGCCCTGCCAAAAGGGTGCGGTCCACTTCAGTGATGGAACTGAAGGAGGCTGTCAAGGGATTCACCGCAAGACAATGGATCACTTTAATTGTATTTGGACTCGCTGATTTCTTCAGTGCGATGGTCATCTCCCTCCAAGCTCCCTTCTATCCTCCAGAGGTAATTATGTAACCATCAATAAGATTTCCCTAATTAACTTTCTTAATTAAAATCCTTTAACAACTACTCCTTAAGGCTGAGAGGAAAGGAGCTACAGCCACTGAATACGGACTTGTCTTTGGAGTCTTCGAGTTGACGTCTTTCATTATGTCACCCATTTATGGAAAATACGTAAGCCACAATCAACCGATGGATCAATCGATTTCAAATTGACAATGTTAATTAGACGGGTTTTATTTACTTCCTCCCAGATGAATAAACTTGGACCTCGGTTGATGTTCAACGTGGGAATCACCACTTCGTCAGTAGCCTGTGTTTGCTTTGGGTGAATTATTGCTTCCTAACTCATCGTCAGTTCTATCAAAGTCTTGATTACACTTATTATCTCATAATAAATGATTGATGGCAGGTTTCTGGACAGAGTGGAAGACCACACGTTGTTCATTACGTTGTCATTCATCATTCGAATCGTCGAAGCTATTGGAACATCTGCATTTGTGACCTCCACTTTCACCATCATCGCTTGTGAATTCCCAGAAGCAGTTGCAACTACTTTCGTAATACTTCCGAATATCAATACAACTTAATAATTCTAATTATATGTTTACAGATGTAGATTTCAATCTACACTTGTTATAATTCATGTTATGTTAAAATGTCCTTTTAAAATGAATGCAGGCGTCGTTAGAAACCTTCTTCGGACTTGGACTCATCGTGGGACCAACAGTTGGTGGAGCTTTGTTCCAACTCGGAGGATTTCCCCTTCCCTTCGCAGTCACTGGAGGATGTCTCTTCGTACTGGCCATCATGTCTGTCTTCGTAATGCCCAAAATCGAACAGATCAACGACGCAGATGGAAACACCGCAGAAGGAATTGGAATCTTTGACATCCTCAGGATTCCTTCCGTCTTCATCGCGGGACTCTCCGTCTTCTCTGCTGCAAGTACCATTGGATTCCTGAGTGCCACACTCGAACCTCATTTAAGACAGGTAGACTGACTCACAACTCCAGACACTCCAGAGAATTCATTCATTCCATTCTTTCTAATTTCTGTAGTTCCAACTCCAACCAATTGAAACCGGACTCATGTTCATAATCAGCGGAGGAACTTACGCCTTCTGTGCTCCAGGAATCGGGTGGATTTGCGATCAATACGCCAGGCCAATTTACATAAGTCTCTTCGGTGCAGTGGCTATGACCGTTTCTTTCCTTCTCATCGGACCTGCTCCCTTCATTCCTCTCCAAACGTGAGACAATCCTCAAAATCTCTCTAATTGAATCTCTACTTAATCTCTATTATTCCTAACGTGTCCTACCTACACGCATTTCTATTTCTTTCCCACAGTGTCCTGTGGCTCGTTGGAGTTGGTCTCTTCATCCATGGAATTGGACTTGCTGCTTTGTTCGTCTCAGGATTCATTGCTGCGCTGAAGGACTCCATGTAAGAACTAAAAAATCCCTCCTATGCTCTCTTATTTCTCATGAGTTCATATCTCCAAAAATTTGTATTGACTTACTCCCTTGATTTCTTCAGGGAACACGGGTTTCCCGACAATCTCATGACTTACGGAGTTGTTTCTGGCCTCTGGACTTCCACACTTTCCCTTGGGGCCTTCATCGGTCCTTCCATCGGAGGAGTTCTCCTGGATAACTACGGATTCATTACTGCCTCATACTATCCTCTCGCCACTGAGCTTCTCATTGTAAACTGCTGAACAACAGTCATCAGGTTAAAAATAACTTTGTTTTCATCCCATTCTCATACGCAATTTATATTTGTAGGCGTTGTTCATCACTGTGTTCCTGTTGATGCAAGCCAAACTGAAGGAGAAAGCCGGTAAACAAGCGCCTGGTGAAGTAGAACCTCTTTTGAAACCCGCATCTCCTTCGCCATCAAGGAAAGAAAGTAAAGAACATTCCACCTACGGAGCAACGGGAGACTCTCCAGCATAATTTTTAGGAAACATCACATCTCACATCGCCACAATTCCTGGAAAGAATCCTACGTATCCGCTGTCAAACAAAATCAAACCTTAATCACCCAAACCCCAATTAATGTATACATGGAGAACAGTGTGGCTAAAACATTTATTCAATCACACACATACACAGGGTATAAATACTTATTACTGTTACACAAATCTGATTATTGTTACAATCAAACGTAAAAGGGTATTTAATAAATCATGAAAAGACAATCTTCTCTCATCTTCTCTTATCGTTCGTACTATAATGATTACCGAGAATAGAAACGAGAGAAGACACATCGTGAAATCATGAAGTCCCTAATGAAACACTGCAGAAGGAAAAACATCTTAATGTGTGTAAAGATCTCAAGAATTTATTGATTTGCAAACTTGTTCCTCAAGTTCAGTAGGTGCATCTCAAATCTCAAATAACTCCTATCCCACAAACTTTTAAGCATATTCTTATACGCACACTAACCTTCTCTAATAATTGTCAGCCGTAAACACTTGAATTGAAATCTCGTCGGCAATTGTCCTCTCAAGAAATATTATTCTTTTTCAAAAAAATCAACTATTCTGCGTTGAGAAAGGCAGTAGCAAGTAACTCTTCAGCCTTTAACCTTCATCACCTTAACATTTGCTGCAACAACATGTGTACATCATTTGCTAACTTACTTATTGCATATTCCTTAACCTTTACGTACACCCCAATTATCAACTGCTTCGTATATCACGCTTCCATCTTTCCTTCCAACTTTTACTTTCTTTTCAACGTATTACAACCGTCTTCAATTCCACCGACACTGTTTGTCAACCAAATCTCTCTCTCTCTCCGTCAATAAAAAGTCTTCGTACTTCTCCAACTTCCATTTAATTCACACATCCATCCTAGTTAACCTCCAACGCTTCACTTGTGTACAACAAACCCACAAAAACACCACAAACAACTCATTAAACCAATTAGGTAATTATGAGACTCACCATATTCCTTGTCGCAAGTGCGACAATAATCGGACTAAATCTCAAGCCCATTTCATCCACCCCAGAAAGCACATCGTACAAAGTTATAGACGAATTTGTGAAGAGAGCAGGACAAATCACACCGCGTATTTTACAGATGAACCACCACAGAAAGTTCATGTTACCCAAAGGAACAATCATAACTCTCACTCCACAAATAACCTTCCCCGTTTTCAAACAGAAAATGACGAAAGGAGGACTCCAGTCTGATTTCCAAGGGTCTATGGTCTTCTACGGTAAGCATTACTCCTTCACCATTCGTCTTATCTCTTGTCTTATCTCTTAATTGACATCTGTGTTTCTGCAGTCCGTTGCGACCAGCTTGGGATGACATCAGACAAACACTTACTTCCAATCGATGTTCCTCCTTACGATGTTCCTCCATTCTATCCATTCGGAGACCTCATGACTACCCAACAAAACCGAGTTGAAGAACAAGGCGGAGGTCACGTAGGAGGAGGTCACCAGCGACCTCACCACCAACCACCAATAGACTACGCCTACTTTCCATTTCCAAACTTCAAACACCCTGGTGCAGAAGACTCTAAACGTTCCAAGTCCAACGCAGCTCCAACTCAAAAAGCCTCAGGCTCAAGTTCACTCCCAAGGGCTTATTTCAACTCATCTCCATATCAATTCCAAAAGCCACAAGAACAAGCAGACCCCCCCAGAAGGAAGAGGTCAGTCATGTCGCTCCCCCCACCGGACAGCATTCACGGAGGAGAGCGAGCGACCATCCTGCCCAGCATTGAAAGTCATCTCACCTCATTCGGATTCAATTCCGGAAGGTCCTGCATGCTCAGAGCGATCTGCGAAGTTCACGAACTTCCACTCTCTAAAATGGGATACGGACTTATTGGAGAAATGATCACGCTCTTCTTCAGGTTTGGCCCTTAATAAAAAAATACGAAGTTAATCAGATCTTGGGCTTGCCAGTACCTGGATAATCATTTAAATTAATTACATTAATTTCATTTCAGTGTGAGTGAATCTCCATACGCAGAGTCTCACATGCCGGAGTACCTTCGAGCAGAAAAGACTGGAAAGTCTGGAGACTGTTCTTCCTACTACAAAGACTGTAAAAAGTCTATTTTCAAATGGGAACCTAAGAATCCAGCAGAAGACATTCTCAAGAACTTCATTCCTTCCTAATCTTCACAATTTACTTAATTATTTAACTCACCACATTCTTTCTCCCTTATCTTTTCAAGATGCGTTGATTTCTTTAATTTATTCTCCAGCCTTTTTCGCAAATCGATTATCGATTAAATAAAACAAACACTTATTATATAATAAGAGCTCAATTAAAATAATATTTTGCATTTATTTCTCATCAACAATCAAACGCTATAAACTACAAACCTTTTATATTTATATTTTGTATTGCATTTGCATCTTGCTGAATACTTTCCGTTTCCGTAATTAAAAAAATACTTTTCCATCTCACATCAATTAAAGCTACTCTGTTAATAAGGCATAATTGAGAGTTTAGCACATCGAGTTAGTTGCTTGCAACTTGCAAGAAATCCATCTTTACACAACCTCATGAAATACTGAGCTTTTTTACACTACACACATGTTAATTTGTAATTATTCACAATTTTGTAATACCCAACAACACAGTCAGCAACAACACAACAGTCAACAGTTAATTGAATCTGCGCGTTCAGTTACTTAAGTCTCCTTTAGTTATGTTGCACAATACAATTTAAATCTGCATCTTATTAAAATACATGGCACATCTTCTTCGACTCTACTCTTAAGTACTTTTTTAGCAATCCTCCTTCCCTCATCCCTCAGCCCGTTGCTCGTCTCTGACTGATCTCCGAATTGTGAATCTCATTATCTCCATCTTCCCAGTCAGACATGTCACCTCCATTGTCACGTCCAAAGATTTGATCTACAAATTACAAACACAGAGTTTAAGAAAACCTAAGAGTTCCTCTCATGTAAAAAGCTAAAAACAATTATAATAAATGTACCCAGAATTTCAAAGTCCAGCATATTGGTGCAGATCCTCTGGGTGACGAAGAATCCGATGATCCAGGAAGCATGAAGGAAGAGAAAGAGGAAGACAACGAGACACCAAAAGAGAAAGTAGTGAAGAAGCATTCCAACGAGGAGAGGATAATCCAATCCGCGATAAGCCAACAGAATCGGGTAGACAATCAGCATCACAAAGACTGTCGACAAATTCCCGACTCTCACACTTCGACTCCAAATCGCCTTGGGCTTCATCGAAATCTCCCCTTCCGTAAACATGTTCACGAAATTCAGCGATTTCATTTGCATCCATAATCTCTCCAGTCCGCAGAATGTGATCGTCATTGGCATTGCGATTTCTAAACAACCATAACGATAAAATCCATTTTAAATAAATCATCATTTTTAAAGATTTTCAAAAACCTTCTTTCTAACATAGTTGCGATCAAGGCCGTGGAAACTTCGTTGAATCGTCGAAGTTTCCACGGCCTTGGTTGCGATCAGATTATTCAAAGTCTTAAAATTAGCTTCACTGCTGTAGTCTTTGACCGGTCAACACTTAACTTGTTTGCATCTAACAAAACTTAATGTTTTCTTCATTTGCTCAGATGTCTACTCAATGAAATCTTTTATTGCACCACATTGCATCCCATGATCATTAGTTATATTCTCATATTAGACGAACACAGACAGCCGAGAGCTTATACAGCTCAGAGACTTTTGGAGGTGTCAAAAAGTCAGTGATAAATGAAATCTTTGACACTTTCGCATCTTGCATAGCATTCATTACACTTAAACACTTCGTAGCTTAAGGTAGAAAAGTCCAAATTCCCAAGTTAATAACTCTCCTCTCTTTTTTACGACGGGTGGATGAACAAGCAATTAAAATGTTCAATTCATTCTCCAACTCTCAGACAGTTAATTGACATATCATCATCATCGTTCACTTAATATACTTACATCGCCATGATCCCCTGTAACCTCTTAATTACTCCAAGTAATTAATCGATCTTCCATCCTCCCTTCCTCCAACTTCCCAAGACTGTCAAATATGTATCCTACTTATTTTCAAACCAAACAAACTACGTTGTACACTAAGCTTATCAGGTTTTTACGTGAACTGATGAAGAGTGACCTAAGCCCTCGGCCTCGTGTGGCCATGTTAATGAAGTACACAATCAAATAAACTAATGTTTAATTAGATCACGATTGGGGCAGATGACAGCAATTTCACGATGCGATGCCCTGATATATTATCAAGTGTATCAAGTCCTTGTACTCCCTACTGTACACATATAAACCAATAATTCCCATCCATTCGTGCACAGAATAAAGACATATCAAACGAATCCAGGCCAAGTGTTCTTTCATCCTCTCCGCACTCAAAAACTCGTAAAACAAGTGAGGAAATGTTTCCAGATTCACGTCAGAAAAAGAAGATTGAAAATGAATGAATGGAGAGAGGAACTGTGCCAATGCCTTCTCAGATTCTCACATAATTTGACAGCTAACATCCCAACCAAGCAGCGGACAGACAACCCAGATGGAATTGACATTGGCTTAGTTTCCACAAGACTTTTTGTCATCTCAACAGACTTGGATTTAACTGGAGAGCTGACCATAGTTAAATGAACTTTTAACTCAAATACCATTCCACAGCTTAATGGAATTTATCCTACTTGTTTTATTCTAAATCCTTAAGTTAAACATTACGGGGAGATACTCTCATTATTTGTGTAAAGTGACATTGAATCGTTCAACGAGGAATGGAGACGCACTGACTAATTCTTGAGTCAGCAAAGCCCAGTCCCTCTTCTAACACCCTCATTAAAAATTAAACGAGTTTAATTGAGAGTTTAAGTTTACAGTATATTGCGGAGATCAATTATCCTGTTGTCTGTCAAATAGAAGTTCCATGTTGACATAATTCGCTTTGATAGAAAACACATTCATTGGCAATTTCTCAAGAAATCCAAGTAAAAAACGAATGAATAGACAAATGACCACAACCACAGCAGTTCACAGGTTACGCGAACTAACTAAGGTACCTACTGCTGAATCTAAATCCAGTCTACCCCAACTAATTGTCGCCAACTCTTATCTACACACTTAATAGAAAGTTAAGCATCTTAATATGTGACACTATCCGTTTCTTTGACTGAGGTACCATGAAGTAGAACAATTTAAAACCTCTCCAACACACTACACTGCATTTTATCATGACATGATATGCACCAATTAAAAGACTCAAAAAGTCCAAAGCTTGCGACTTGCGATTCCAAAAATTCCAATCGATTCTGAAGCCAACAAATATTATCCACGAACATTTTATGATTACACAATACGACGAAGCCTTATGAATGCCCCTTTTTATGCAGTGTAATTAATCCAATTGATACACCGGATACTTCACCGGAGCCTGTCTAAAGCTTTCATCACATCTCACGCAATCCCAGCGTGCAGTGGAATCCTCCGTTGTCCGTGTGTCTGCGTGTTAACATTTGAACTCACCTTGCGGCTTCTAACGCTTCTTTAATTCTCACAGGAGTCTACTCCAAGAAACTGGACAAAAAACAACGTCAAGGTAAACCTCGGTCATTCTATTGAACTCTCAAGCCCAACAAACAACTTTGCTGTCACAAGATTCCACGTACCAACCAATACAACTTGATATATGTAGGTGACCCTGCGATACCCGATATGCTGCATGGAGACAGCAATCTACACTCCAAATGGTTGTTTGCTAGTCTCTTCACTTCTCTCCGCAAAAACACCTTCCACTCGTCATTATCAAAGTTATCAAACAACATTGAAGACATTTGGCTATAAACAAAACTGGATGAGATTCATCGAGCCCTGCACATTGTGCATATCGCTAACATTTATCCAGTTCCTCCAGCCTAAGTGGTATGCAGATACAAAAGCCTAATGTTTGCATATGTTCGTCGTATGATCGAACTTCTAAACTCGTTTTTAAGCACCGAACATTTAAAAACAAGACTACTGGACTACACCAACTTGCTTACCTTTCCAAATCCCAGATCCCCGTTCCCACAATCAGTCCCCGGCTATTTCTATCTCTGTTCCAGATATTTCCCAACTTCACTCATTTACCATATAGCTTATTATTACGATTATATCTCTACCAATAAAAACATAAATAAACCTAAATCAAGAACATTTCAAGAACAAGTGTGTAAAGATAAATACTCTCCAGTGTCTCCAGTGTCTTACCAAAAGTTAAAGTTAAACTCACACGCTTGCTTACAAAAATTAAAAAACCAATTCAAACTAAACTTAAACTGACAAGCTACTTGTATTTAAGCAGTGTGAATCTCAAAAGCTCTATTTTCAATCCGTGACTAGAATAACTATCTCATGTGTAAGTTTAATATCAGTATTACATCTCAGTTTCAAAACTTCAACACATCTTAAATCCTGAGTAGGTAAGTTAAATGTTATTTATGAATGCACATGTATAATTAATACTCAAACCTTAAAACTCATTAAGTCTCAGTCACTATCCACAAGTATGTTATAATAATATAATGTAGTATACTAATACTAGAACTGTTTTACTTATTAATCACTAATACAAACACACTCGGACCTTTCAATCAAAGAAGATACACATTCCCTAGCAAATACTTATCACTGTAGTTTGGTAGTTTGATAGTTGGTAGTTTGGTAGTAAAGTCAAAAGTATTAAAGGAGGTTGCATGAAACGACGAAACTGTCCAGCAATCCCAACTCAGATAATTTCATCGCATGGAGTCTTGATTCTTCGATCTCCTCAGTATCGTTCCACTGATATTTGAAGAAAGTTCTGCCCAAGACTACACTCAATTGTAATTGACATCTCGCCTCGGGTGGTTGCTA
The DNA here is from genome assembly GCA_034696625.1 of Isotomurus palustris. NCBI lineage: Eukaryota > Metazoa > Arthropoda > Collembola > Entomobryomorpha > Isotomidae > Isotomurus > Isotomurus palustris. The sequence continues at coordinate 9,348 of JAQGAD010000962.1, forward strand.
GACTTACTACTACAGTTACTGTTCTTTCATCTCTCTACTCACTCTTGCAACATCAGCAGGTATAATATTGTGTTTTTGATAAGTCATGTGTGTGTTCACTGCATGTGTATATACATATATAACACAAGCACAAGCATCTCTGTCCATTTATAAGACGCTTTAATAATCACCCAAGAAGCCAAGAAGGTAAAGGGAGATTGGTAAAAAGTTTAAACAAGTCTGTTCAGCAATCCTCTTTCATGCAACTTCACATCATAGGTGCTCAGGTGTATCTTAGTCTATAGTCTTGTAATATAAATTACTCTCGAGATTCTGGTTTTCTTGCTCAATCACACAACTTCTTAAAGAATTAAGAATTTTTCATGCATGTGTGTACTCTGTCCATACAAATGTAATATTTTGCTGTTATCTTCTCAACGTCTGCGTCTATAGAAGCTGCAGCTTTACTTTTCATGTAAAAATTCACTCTACTCTCCTAGGGAAGTATTTCATTTCATGCCAAGTTCAGTTAGATCGGGTGAAGTAGTTTGGTTTGGTTGAGGTTTCATGTTTCATCAACTATCAACCCTCTCTGTTCACATTTCTTGGACGGACAACCAGGGAAGGCACAAATGCTAATCTTAATGAGACAAAAGACTATCAAAGACATTTTTACGTGTAACTCGCTGGATGCCTCGATTATGTTAATTTGCACCGGGGAAAAGTATATCTATATAGTCTATATAGTAGAGTGCTATACAACCTTGTAGTTAGACTGACCCATTCATTATGTCGTTGTAGTTTATCCCTTACCTCTCCATGTGATTATCCCGTAGGACTGGTAGGACTGAATCGTAGAGATACCTGAGATGGATTCACAGAATGATAAGACAGGCTACCAGGAGGGAGGTGGTGCTAATGGACCAGAGAGATCTTCTCGAGGCAGACAACAGCAACGTGGTGGGAATGGAAGGACGACACAAAATCCCAATGCCACTCCAGCAAGAAATGATGTAGGAGACGAGTCAGGAGGAGAGGATAGAAGAACAACCACAGCTTCGTCCATCTCTTTGCCAATATCTCCGCAACAGCCAGACACTCGGAGCAGGTACAGAGTATCCTCTGGGGATGGCCGTGTTCGGAAGACAAGTGAGATTCCCATCCCAGTGCAGCCTTCCAGGGACCCTTCCATGTCTTCTTCCAGGAGAAGTTACAGCAGGGGAGCCATGTTCGGAGATATCCCCGAATACATAGGCAGTCCCATCGCAAGGAGACTCTCCGTTGGTACGCTCGGCTCAGGAAACTTTGATAACAACGAAGACCTCGGAATTGGAGTCAGTTCCGTCGAATGCGAAAGTGAGGCTGAAGGGCTGCTCGGACAGAAAAGCTACGTCTCCCGAATCTCCGTCATTCATCCCGTCACGGGAGAAACTCTCTTCTGGGGGTTCTCCAAGAAACAGTGGTTCCTATTATTTATATTCAGTGTTGCGGATCTTCTCGCTGGAGTTGTGTATTCGTTGCAAGCCCCTTTTTATCCCGAAGAGGTCAGCAACCAATTATAATCTCATTTGCCTAATTAACCTAATTAACACGGAATCTCTCTGATTTCTTCAGGCTGAGAAGAAAGGTGCAACTGCATCTCAATATGGACTCGTTTTTGGCATTTTCGAACTTGCCATGTTCATTGCAGCGCCCATTTATGGACGATATGTAAGCACGCTAATTTATTATCAGGAGATTCATAGCCTCACAAGATGATTCAATTACCTTCGTTATGGCAGATGAGCGTGTTGGGTCCGAGGAATGTGTTCAACGTAGGAATATTCATCACAGGAACTTGCTGTCTACTCTTTGGGTAACATGAGACGCTTCATCCATATTCATATGAATCAGATCAGACACACAACTGTCACATTACAGTCTGTGGTTTCCTATAAAAACTATCTATACTGTGTCTTCTTCTAAACTTCTAACATCCCATTTTGACTTCTAGATTTCTAGATCGAGTTCCAGCCACTGAAACATGGACCTTCATAATCCTCTCCTTCACAATTCGTATCGTCGAGGCAGTTGGAAACGCCGGATTTGCCACAGCCACCTTCACAATCATTGCCTGTGAATTCCCCGAATCCGTAGCCACAACTTTTGCATCATTGGAAACATTCTTCGGCCTCGGACTTATCGTCGGTCCTACCGTTGGTGGTGGTTTGTATCAGGTAAAAACTCTTGGAACAAGATCTCTCCTATTATTAATTAACAATCCTCATACTTTAATCTTTAACTAATTAAAAATCTGTTCCAGATTGGAGGCTACACTCTCCCATTCGTAGTAACTGGAGGAAGCATCTTCCTCACGGCTATTCTCGTCGCTATTTTTATGCCCAAAGGACAATCTCTCGCAGAGACTGAAAGCAAAGACTCCGCTGGCTACGGAATCCTCACCATTCTCAAAATCCCTGGAGTTCTTCTTGCAGCACTGGCCATCATCACTGGAGCTTGCAGCATCGGATTCCTCTCCTCATCTCTCGAGCCTCACATCAGACAGGTATAGGCATCAAATCTTCATTCCATCTGCCTTAAAATTAATTATTAACCTAATTAATACTCATTAACGTCAATCAATATTCGCAGTTTAACTTGACTCCACTACAAACTGGTCTTGTGTTCGTCATCAACGGAGGCGTTTACGCATTGACAGCTCCAGGGTGGGGGTGGCTTTGCGATAGAATCAAACAAACCAAGTACATCACTCTCGCTGGAGCTGTTTTCCTTACCGTTGGCTTCATGCTCATCGGACCTATTCCATTTATTCCTACCGGAACGTAAGCGGATATGAGCCTCATCGACATAATTTAATGAGTTAAATTCCTTCATTTAATCTCTTTTTAATTAATGTGTGTGTAGGATTCTTTGGGTCACCTGCGTAGGACTCTTCATTCAAGGTCTTGGAGTTGGAGCTACTTTTGTCTCCAGCTTTATTTTAGCACTCAGACATTCCATGTAAGCAATTTAATCCCAAAATTAAACTTCAATCTCTTCACTTCAATAAATAATCAATGCAATGTGTGAATTTCTCTAGTGCTGCAGGTCTTCCTGATAACGTTGCGACATACAGCGTTGTCTCCGGTCTCTGGAGTTCCGTCTTAGCGTTGGGACTCTTTATCGGACCTTCAATTGCTGGAGTTCTCTACGACACTGTTGGATTCAGCAAAGGATCCCTATTTGTCGTAGGAATGGGTGCAACCCTGGTAAAGCCTGCTACTGACAATTAAAGCCTAATGAATTTAATTAATTAATTAACAATCAACTCCTTAATTAATTAACAGATCGTTCTCGTCGCATCATTCATCACGTGCAACGGAAAGTCAGACGCAGCCTACTTCAGTGCCTTAGCAGCTCGTTCTAAAAGTTCATCAGAGTCCGATCCTCTGATGAACAAAGACGACGACGACGTACCTGATGCCGTGATACCTACAGACCCCAACGCCATAAGCGTTGCACCTTCCCAACGAAACTACGGATCCACAACGCTCGCTTGATGATGTCACAAGCATTTTAGCCCACAACATTCCTCCCTACTCTGTAGATAATAAAATAATAACTCATCACCTCAGACACGTTGAACTCTGCACTCCCCTGCAACGTTTTCTAATTTCTGGTTTAATCCACAAACTACCCTAAATACTCCCCCTCTGTTTACGAAGCCGTAACATTTTCAGTTTAAGTAAATACACTTTTATACCTACGTGACACTCGACTGTGGTCGCCAACAGGATTTAAAGTGAGTAGACTTTATACTTTAGTGTGTAGGATCGAGTGTGTAAAAATACAGTCAAGATAAAGATAAACATACATCCATTATGTAAGTAAGTAACTTCTACAAGTTCAAGACTCAAGATGATTCACACATGGAATATTTGTCTCAAAAAGTCTTCAAACGTCTTCAAGCTTGTTTAATGCGTCAATTATCGAATTATGTAATCAAATGTCAGCCATAATGTAATTTTATTAAGCAGAGCTTACTGTACATATAGCTATGACTTAATTACCATTATTGTATGTTTAATGTTTTAAGTCTGGGTGCTTTGCAACTTACGCGAGTCCGTTCATCGCGATGAAATAAAAATCTTCTAAGTCCTGAACAACTTCGTGTCTCTTTCTATGAATTCACATTTTCATGCACGCAATTTCGCACAATATTTGCATAGCAAACGACGCACAGCAAACAAAGCCAAGACAAAAAGAAAGTCTCAAGATAACTTCTTCCTATCAGAAAGTGTGTTAAAAGTAGCACAACCAAAAAGTGAGTGTAATGACCACACGCACTTCTTATGGCTTCCTCCTTACTTACTTACCTCTCAGGTGAATGCGAACACACTGCAAAAATATCAACTTGCAAATATTACTCAACAAACTAGTCTTCACGTGGAAGTGAACTTTACTTGAGTGACATTTCCAGTCTGCCACAGCCACAAGCACAACTTCCTCCATTTTTATTTCTTTTCGGAATTTAATTTTGCACTAATCTCCTGTGAATCTCAGGTGTTCAAATTACTGCAAATAATATTCGCCAATTCGATCCTCTTGCTCTTCTACTTTTTCATCATTTGTTGCACTTTTATGCATCCAAATTATCTCAATTCCTTTCCACACTTTCGTCTTTAGTATAATTATACTGTTTAGAGAAGCGCACATGCAACATGAGCATTGCAGTTTTAGTTTAAACCTCATCATCATATTGCAAACTTTACAGTTGGGCCTCCTTGAGGAAGAGTGCAAAAACCCAGTTTAGCAAAACCTGCTTTGCTGCTTACGTCCTGGGCAAGTTGCTTCAGGCAATACTCACACATAAAAGTAGAGTGTCTCATAACAAGAAGAACAATACGAGACAAACAATATTAAGTTGGTAGACCACTTTTAGCTGCTTCATTCTGGGTGAACTAAACTCAATGGAATCAACAAAGGAGACCTTGTGACATCTGCCTTGGGAATAAGTCTTTAAGGTACGGTACCACAGAACAAACAGTTACTCAAGTTTTTGAAGTAAACTGGACTAACTGGAGCATCTTTGTTATTGTTATATAAAAGAAACCTGGAACTGGGGTACCTTGAGATGATGTTGGATTAGCTGTTAACAAAAGGCTAACTCGAGTAGTCCAGTCCAGTGATAATGTTGAGACGACACACGATAAGGATATTCTTCCTTCTTTACTCACTCCTCGTGACGTGACTCATCAGTCATTCTTCCCTAAACCAGAAAAGGTTTCCGAATTCAAGTCTACTTAACCACCAGCAACTCCTTCAGTATCAACTCGAAATAAAACAGAAACAGTCACACTAAAAGTTCCTCAGAAATCGCAAAATTCAAAATTCAAAATGGGCAAAAAGGAACCCAAGGCCGGCACTTCCAGGTCCAAACTTGTCGAAGACATAGAAGTTCCGCAGAAGTTCTCTCACAGCCTCAGCAGTACGCAGAGTCAACATTCAGAGTAAAATATTCAAAAATAACAGATTTTTTTTGAAATTTTGATTTGTAAGAATCAATTTCTCTCTATTTTGATCACCAGGAAATCGCTGTCCATGAGACTGAAGGAAAGTGTCCCTGCGTGGTCGAGACGACAATGGAAACTCCTCTCAGTTTTTGCTGTGGCTAATTTAATAGGAGGAATCGTGTACAACATTAAGGGACCTTTTTATCCCGCAGAGGTTATTAATTGACATATAATTACATCTTAATTATAGCATATATCAAAGTAATTCGAGAGTATCTTCTGCTTCCAGGCTGAAAAGAAAGGAGTCACTCCTTCTCAATACGGATTCGTGTTCGGGATTTTCGAGCTTACTAAAGTTTTCGTGTGTCCCATTTTTGGAAAATATGTGAGTTTCCATCAGCTCTGTTTCCACACTTGTGGTACTTAGGATTAGGTTAACATTTCCGTTCTATTGCAGATGTCGAAACTCGGCCCTAAACGGGTATTTGTGCTCTCCATGATGCTAATCGCTACTTGTTCCTTGTTTTTTGGGTATAGTATAATCACATGCTCAATAGAAAGCATGCTTATTGAATATGGATTTATTTTTCACTAGAGCATTGGATGTCATTGAAAACCCAACAGCGTTTCTCATCTTATCTCTCGTCATTCGTGTGTTCGAAGCGTTTGGAAGCGCTGGATTCTCAACCGCTGGTTTCTCCATAGTCGCTTGCGAGTTTCCAGATTCCATTGCTACCACTTTTGTACGTAGGCTCACCAATACCAAATCCCATTGCAATTAGTTAAATCTAAATCAAATCCCAATTCCACATGTCACAGGCTTCCCTCGAGACTTTCTTCGGCATCGGACTCTTCCTCGGACCAATCTTGGGCGGAGTCTTGTTCACAGTAAATCCTACTTAACATCTATTTAACCGAATCCTCAGTCTTTAACTTAACAACTATTGTCTCTTTAAGATGGGTGGATACCAAGCTCCCTTCATCGCCATCGGACTCTTGGATCTCTTCGTGGCCATGATCGTCTCCGCAGTGATGCCGACTCCACAGACATCTCCGCGATTTGAGGAACGAACCAAAGCTCCTTCCACAGGATTCAGCATCTTCACCGTCCTCCGGATTCCTGGAGTCACTCTCTCCGCCATCTCCGTCTTCGCTGCTGCCTGCAGCACTGGATTCGTCAATGCAACTCTCGAACCTCACATCCGTCCTGTAACTCCAATTCCAAACCAACAAACATATTGCACTTAACTCATCATTAACTTACTTATCTGTCTTCTCTTATCTGCAGTTCAACTTGACTCCACTCATTGTTGGAGTCGTGTTTGTAATCTACGGAACCGTCTATGCCTTCACAGCTCCTGTGTGGGGGTGGCTTTGTGATAAAGTTAGTCAACCTAAGCTCCTCACTCTCACAGGAACAGTTATGAACTTCGTCGCCTTCCTTCTCATCGGACCAGCTCCATTTCTGCCCTTTGACCCAATCCTCTGGGTCATGTGCATCGGATTGGTTCTCCACGGACTCGCTCTCGGTGCCATCTTCGTCTCTGGATTTGTTCTCAGCCTCCGATATTCCATGTTAGACAATCACACAATCCCTATTTTCATGTCTACGCTTCCATTTATTCCTGTGCTAGCTAACATAAAAATGTTTCTGCAGAGCCTATGGGTTTCCAGACAACATGGCCACTTACGGAGTAGTCTCCGGAATGTGGACATCCGTGCTTTCCCTTGGAATGTTCACAGGTCCTTCCATTGGAGGAATTCTCCTTGACCACGTTGGGTTCCAGTGGGGAAGTGTCTTTGTCTTGGCATTGATGTTTATCCTGGTAAAAATAACACTTTTACCTAAATCCATTAATTGTTTTAGATCTATTCTATAAAAATTCTATACTTCTATTTCAGTTCGTTCTCGTCCTACTCTTCCTTGGGAAGTACGGATTGGTAATAAAAAAGACATCCTCCTCAGAAGACGAACCATTAATCGATTCTGCTGCAAACCGTGAGGTTTCCTCGAAGTCATACGGAGTCGCATAAATAAGTTGTTTTTAATTAATAATGACATCCTAGCATTCCTTATCGTGCAGGTATTTTTTATGAACTTGCAGGGTCCTATTTATTTTATAAACGCAAATTTTTTATTTACCTACTCGTTTATATATAGTCTATGGATTTTTTTAGACTTAGAGACTTACTTAATGCTACAATTAATACGCTATTCGACAAATAAAAGATTTTTTTATCAAACAAGAATTAAGTCTTATCATGTTATCTTTAAAGAAGCGAATTGAGACAACTTTTCCCAATAATTTCATTGCACATTCATTCTTTTGTGTGTTTTGTTCGGAAGGAGAAGGAACTCCTCTCAGGCAGAAATTGGCAATGAAGAAGATGCAAAAACATGTGTGAAATTTTTTCGACACATTCTTCTTGATACAAACAAATAACAAGCAAAAGAATTCGACAGACGAAGGTCGCTTATTTTTGCGTGACATTGAGGATTCGGGTGAGACAAGAATAACACGAAAGACGGGCGGAATGCCCCGAGAACTCCAGCGGCCTCGTTGACTTCGTTGACATCCACACGATCTTCGCTCTTCACGAATTACTCTACAATATAGAAGATTAGGATTCTGCTTTGAATTGTTTAAACTATTTAATTAAATTCAGATTTGACTAATTGATCAGTTAATTGGTCAACATACATTAATTACGGAGTGCTTCACATGAAGTGACGCGATGGGGAAGGACAGTAAACACCAAAGAACGAAGGGAGGAGTACAGGTAAACAACTTGTAAACTACAATTCAACAGCTGGAAAATAACTACAAGGTCAGTTTTTAATGTCGTTTTGGGAAAATTAACTAATCAACAGCCGTCGAGTTCCAGCCGTACGGCAGAACTCTTGGAAAAATCTGGTGCTGGAGGAGGAGCGCTGTCGTTTCTTGCTGCAGCTGCAGAAGCCCATAAGGAGTTTGGAGTTGGAGGAGCTGGAGGAGAAGGAGGAGGAACAGCCACTCCCACAGCTCTAACAAATCTTCTCGTCGAAGACGAGCTTCCTCCGGAAGTAAGACTTACGTTCAGGAAGCTTCAGAAGAAGGATGGAGTCACAAAGATTAAGGTAAAACTACGAGCAGATCATTATTTTATTTTCAAATTGAAAGTGACAAGCCTTGAAATCTAATCATCTATAATTCAAAATAATTAAATAATGAAGGCGCTGACGGAGCTAGCATTAATCTTGGGAGCTCCAGAAAAACCCAGATTAGAAGAGTTTGGAGGTGGATCTCCAGCTCTTTCGAGGGATTCTTCGGTTGAGAGATCAAGAAGAAGTCCAGAAGAGCTGGAAGAGTTGTCGAAACTGTTGTTGCCGCATTGGGCTAAAGCTTTTCAGAAGTTGGTGACGGATGACTCAAGAAAAGTGAGGGAGTCGGTTTATCTTGCACATACACAATTGTGTAAAAATGTGGGGAGGAATCTTGCGCCATACTTGAAGCAGTTGATGCCCTCGTGGTACTTAGCGCAGTGTGACTTATACAGTCCTGTGGCATCGGCAGCCAGGAGATCATTCAAAGCTGTATTCCCCGCTGAGGGAAAGCAAGTGGAAGTTGTCAAGTTCTGCAAGAGTGAAATTCTTAAAATCATTTGCGAACATCTCCAAGGACCTTTTAGAGGTGCAGTGGTTGGGGATGGAGGAGCAGGTCCAGGAAAAAAGGAGAAAAAGAAGCAGCAAGCTAAGAAGAAAGGAGGTCAGGAAGAACAAGGAGATGTTTCTGTTGAAGCTGGTGTTGCTTCTGAAGGATCTTCAGTGTCATCGGGTGGAGAGGCTTCTGCTGGAGCATCTGCAGCTGCGAGTGGAGGTCATGACGGGGAGTCATTCTCGATGCGGGTTTCATTTGCCAGTCTTCAAGCCTTGAATTGTTTAATTGAACGGGGATTAGTAGAGGATGACGTTTTAGAAGAAGTATTTGGAGAGTCTGGATTGTTTTGGGCTGGAGCGGAGTATTCTAATGATATTTCGGTATGTCTTCTCTTCCTTTCTAATCTAGGATGTGTTTTTTGCTTTGGTTTTTATGTGTGTTCTAATTTAAATGATTCTTTGTTGATTCGTGCAGATCCGGAGAAGCTGCTTTAATCTGCTGACTTCTTTAACTCGATTCTTATTTCCTGTCCCAGGAGAAAGTGTATCTAAATTCAGAATCCCACCCAAGAAATGTATAAAGTTTATCAATGCTGCCTTATCCGCCAATCAGAAAGAGACTCTTCCCAGTTTGTGGAATACTTTCTTGCTACTCACAATTCGTGGAGTTCTATCAGATGTTCAGCTTGCGAGGAAACAACTTCTACTCGCGTGTAAAAACGGATTTTACGGAAATGCAAGTCAAATTGGTCCCAGTGTTCTTCCCCTTTTGGCAAGAATCTGGGCTGGAATTGGTACTGATGATGATCTAAGCAGTAGAGAAGAGTTTGCTCACGACATAATCAAAGCCACTATTCAAGGATATGGAGTAGAAAAATCGCTTATCGAGAAGGCTGCGATTGCTAGATCATTAGTGGAAACTCTTGGATTTTTGTGTAAACACATCATAAACAGACTTGATTTAACTCAGATTTATTCCTTCATCCTGTCGAACATCAGTGAACTAAATAGTGAAGTATCAAAGCTAATGGGAACCCTAATCAAAGATGAGAGCGTTTTTGAAGGACTGTCTAGATTTGCTATCGAAAATTGTCAGTTTAATTCGAAACACTTGGGTACATTTTTCGTAGGAGTTTGCTGTGCTCAAACCAAAACCCTCGCCGACTCAACTGCAACTGCAAGTAGCCCTGGAGGAACGAGAAAAATTAAGAAGAGTGTGAAGTTTGCAGAACCAGATGAAGATTCTTCGTCCAACACTGACACCGAACGAACAGTATATTTTGAGAACTTGACTGAACAAAAACAACAATTTATTCAAGCCTTGTTGAAACTTTGTGTTGAAAATCAAGCCTATCAGCCTATTGCCGTATTATCTCGTACCTTCAGGTCCGAGTTGTTGTGGAAAGATGTGAATCCAGTGGACATCGAGATTTCTGCGGAAGAGGATAGACTCACAAAATTACAGCTAGCCTTAGAATTAGTTCACGCATTTCCTGAAAATCCAGCAATTCTGGCAAAGTTCTCAGATTCATTCGAATTCTTCCAAAAAGAGTCGTCAGATTTCAGAACATTTTTGAACGAACTCAATGGATACATTCAGTTACAGCCTATCAAGCGTTGGATAAGGATGAACGTCTTCACAGCTGTTGTAGAAAGGTTCGTTACAACTGGAGACTTAACTGAACAAGAACTGCAAACAATACTTAGATTCGTTCTGAGGGATAATATCTTCTCGTCAGAGTATACATCTCATATTGTTGGAATCATCAAGGAAAGACTCGAAGTAGACCCCAAATTTTTCGACATCATGTCTCACATTCTATCATCATCTACGTTCAAGACTGATTTGTCCATCATTTATGAACACTTCTGGGACCTTTACTTCCTCCGAAGTGTCTCGTTAGTTGACTCTGACTTGGAGTTAATAGAAACCGTATGTTTCCGGAATCAAGGAAAGTTTTCTATCGCCAGAGTTTCCGAGATTCTTGAAAAGTACCTGGATTCATGTGAACGTCCTCAGCAAGTCGATGTTCTTATTGAAATTGCTAAACGCCTTGGATTCTCCAGTGACATGGTTGGGCCGCTTCCCAAGCTGAATATCAAGTCTGAAGTTTTATCTTTTATTTCGGAAAGCTCATCAGAAATCCTTCATGACTCCATAGAACCTGTTCCTAAATTTTCTAAGGTCCATAGGTCTGCTATTTCCAAAGCTATTTTTAAAGGAAAACTAATGTATCAAGATTTTTCAGAAGACTCTGAGGAACTAGATTTGATTAATCCCCTTCTGAATGTAATTTATGCTCAAGCAGTTGCTCGAATATGGTCCGAAATAGAAAAGTCTGGATATTTTGAAAGTTTAAACCAAGAATTAAGCAACGAGTTAGACGCAGTGAGCTCAAGATTGACTGAAAAAATCCACGAAAGTAAAAGTGCGTGGAAGAGGCTTTGGGAAGAGCTGAATATGCTGTCCTCTTCGTCCAATTCAACTAACGAACCGTCGTCGTCTTCTGCCTCAAGTCCAAGTAAATCATCATTGGATCCGATTTGGCAAAGTAAACTTCCTCTAAGAATCGTCATAGACTATTGCTGCAAAGCAGAAATAAAAGACAGAATGGTTGAAGTGAAATACATTCATTCTGTCGAACACGATTTCAAGCAACAAGTCGACATAGTCTTGGATAACATCAGCAGAAACAGTTTCCAAGTCAAGGATGTCATACACTGGATAACAGAGAAACGAGCAAAACTTCCTACTGAATTTGAATTTGAGATTCTATTTAGACAAGCTAGAAACAAGGTTCTTCTACACAAGCTCCTAGTCATCACAGTAAAACTTCTAGAAAACTTAGACAAGGATGGAGTTGAAGATGACGAAACTGCTGAAGAATTTCTCGGCCTTGCAGCTTGCTGGATTGCTGCGTGGCTGAAGCAAACCAAAACATTACTAATGAGTCCTGTATCAAAATTGCAACTTAGTTGGATCAGCAATTTAGCTAAGGGAGTAAAAATCATCGGAGATAAAGCTCGGAATCATAGCGCACAATATCCAAAGTTTACACAAGAATACGTTGAATTTCATTCAGCACAATTGTATCCTGTGATATACTCCTTGTTTCTGAACCTTAATCAAGACTTCCCATCGCACACCTTTTGGACAACACAGACACTGTTTTACTTGTCATCTTCCATCACAACGGTTCCTTCCAACACCTTAGCTTTCATTGAACCGGATAGTGTTAAGCTGTGCGAGACTTTCGGAACTATTTTGGGCTCAGGAGTTTCTTTAGCATCCAAAGTAGCTTCTTATAGAATCCTAAAGAAAGTTCGTTACGACAGAAGCGGCGAAGGAGATTTGCCTATTATTCCGCCTGTCATCGACAGTGTTATCAAAACACTTCACCGAAAAAAGCGAGAACGAGAAACGGGGGAGTTCGTGGGACCAGATGAAGATGCTCTTATTCCGTATTTGTTGATGTGGGATGCGTTGCTGAAAATCCAACAAGGTTCCAACGAGTTTGCCACATACGTTAGGTGAGCTAATTGGAATTTATTATACTTTAGTTTAGACTTAAATAGCAATTTTATAATAACATTGTTCTAATTTTATTCTCAACTGAATCTTTACAGGGACCAAGATCATCTCTTGACTCCGTTCCTCAACACAGTTTTTTTCTCCGAAAGAATATCTCTGGATAATGCCACTGCCAAGTCATTCAATACCGATTTTGATTTGACTCCAGGTCATCCGATTAATCTTCTTCATCTTGGGTGCTCAGTAGTTCTAAGGACATTGCGAAATCTTCCTTATACTGTGAGATGGTGGTGGAACAATCAGATTAGTACTCAGGGGGACCGAGTATTTGTAGAGAAGTTCATTGTAAAACATTTATCAAGCAAGTTAGCTTCTGAAGAACTAGGAGGAGTCAAACTGAGAGAAGGAGTTGACAATAATGTGACAGTAAGCTGAATTTTTCAATCAACTTAATTTACCTATAAACTGTTCGATTTACGATGAAAATTAATTCAAATTCTCATCAATTTTTCCAGGTCTATTGCCACAAAGGCTGCAATGAACTGGTCGCTCGCTACAAAATTGAAGAAACCAATGTAACTCTCACAGTGAGCCTTCCCTTAAATCATCCACTCGGTCCCGTCACCGTAAAAATAAGTGACAAAAAGCTCCACGGCAAAATCAGCCATTTACTCAACACCCGCTCTCACTCACTATCCGCCGGACTGAAACTCTGGAAAGAAAACCTAGACGGCCTATACAAAGACGTCGATGAATGCGCAATCTGCTTCTTCATTCTACACAATGTCACCAAACAAATCCCAAAATTAGCGTGCAAAACCTGCAAGAAAAAGTTTCACGCAGCCTGTCTCTACAAGTGGTTTAGCACGAGCAACAAATCAGAATGTCCTCTGTGTCGAAATCTGTTTTAATCGTTAGTAGTTATCCTTCTAATGGGACTGTGACACTGTGAGTAGTACACATCAAACTGTACGCATGTTTTATGAAACCTGTTGAATAAATCAATAATTACAATTACAGCAGAATCATCATTACACCCTGCCGAAGGAGAAATTCTGAGAAACCAGTAGACTCCTTGTAGTTCTTGACTTGTATCACGTACATTCTTATTATTACTATCTCCCTATGCCTTCTGCAATTTCCCACTGATTTGCATGCAAAATTATTGGTGAGCTAAAGTTTTAATAACAATATAAAGCAATAATTCCTAATCAGAAGTAGAAAGTTATTCAGGGCAGGATTCATAATGCAGTAATAAACTTGGCTGATGACTGCGTGAGCTAGTTTTCTAGATATCCTTAGAGGAAACTACTACAATAGTAGTTAGTAGTTAGTAAGTCAGCTCAATATTTGTGTGTGTAGTAGGAGGTTCGTCTCTCATGTTTACTTCATTCAGACTTTCTTGATCGCTAACTTCTACAACAAAGTGAAGTGTAATGCAGTCCAACAGTAAAACTAACTTAGCAGCATTTGCTGCATCCGCCATCCATCCATCCGCACTTATTCCCTTTTAATCCACTTCGCTAAAAGATACACATTCACTTTCTTCCATTTTCAACCATGTTCCCATCATTTACTGATTTCTAATCAATGAACTAACATTAAAACCTTTCTTGACAGTTTTTTTTTTACAAAACTCACTTAAACTCCTGTATGATTAATGTTGAGAACTTAACTCGCATTGTCTCAACACGCAGCAGCAGTAATCACGTACCATAAGTTCATCCTGTCTCCTCTGAGCTGCCCTTTGACAGAAATAACTAACAACTCACATTTCTTTATTAATTTCGATTTCAAAAGTGTCTGCAAAAAACCTGCATAAAAAGACAATGACAGGAAGCCTTGCACTTCTTTCAACATTTCAACTAGCATTTAACCTTTTTGCTTTCCTTCTGTTAAAAGCATATTTAATAGAGAGTGAATATCAAAATTAAGTGTGATACCTACCACCTCTCTAATTAATAAATTAGTTTTACACTTACACGTCTTCGAAAAAAGATGTCATTAAATTTTAGACACTGGCAAACGGGAATAAAGAAATGCTGAAAAACTACCCCACATTTTGATATCTTGATAAATGTAACGATACAATGTGACACATAATTCAATTAGAGAATGAAATGTGAAGCAAAGTCTAATGCGACCTCACACGCACTTCGCTTTGAACTCATCTCACAAAATGAGATTTATATCTCTCTCTGTATTTGAAAGATTGTTTAAAATGTTTAAATATTTAACTTACAGAAGATTTGCTACGCACTTAAATGCTAAATTACTTTCAATTCTAGTTTTATTCGACATCGACACCCAAAGGCGAACGGTAAGTCAAGGTGAATCAAAAGAAGTCTACGTATGTGTCTCAGGTGTAGTGGAAGTGACAGAGCTCGCACTTTGACGTTAATCTTCGCCTCTTGTTCCACCTGTTTATTATGATCAGTAGAAAGCATATTACATTACTTCACCTGTTTTCTTCTTCTTCTTCTTCTTTGTCATATCCTCCTACGGCAAACACTCTGGGTCAGCTTAAGTCGGTTATTTAGCCTAACTCGTTCTTCTTACGTCGTAAGAACCTTTCAGTGCCAAAAGGTCGAACATATTTACATTTCATTCCACCACTTCAAATCCTAACTCAGCTATTACAAATTGATCTACAAGAATATTCATCCTTAAATCCTCAAACTGAATCTCTCAAAGAATCATTATCTACCGTCTGCCTTAAGTCTGCACGCATTTCTCACCGCACCACAACAACCGCATAGTTTACCTTGTAACCTCATTCGGTTGATTTACTTAATTTCTACTCCCTCCTACACTCAATCAAATGCATTCCTCCAAACTTCAAGTCAATTGTGGGTGGAGATTCATCATTCATCAATAAAATCTCCTAAAACTTAAAACTAGGTCTCCTACATTAAGTAATTCAAGCATGCACACGAGAGCATCCTTGCTCCCTAGCTATGACGTGACAAATCAGTAATATAAATTCCTCTAACACTCTCACATGATAACATTTTAACGACCTGTTCGATTTTTCGAATTAAGACTTCCCAAGTCCCAAACAATATCATACGCGTGTGTGTGTATGAACTATGAACTATGAATGAAGAATGAACTGTAGGTGCACGCACAAGTTTTAAATGACTCAAATACTTTAAATCTCAGACTCATCTCCACTCTACTTCTTCACCGAAATATTGGCAACGACTCAAACACTCAAACAAACTAGTTTTCTTCCTTCTTAAATGGGCAATCCCAACTTATCTGCCAAACTGCCAACCAAATTTGTTACAGGAATGTGTCAAGCGCAACTTCAAGCTCATAATACTCCGATCATTATTCAATCTGACAAACAATTTAAGTCACAAGTTTACTCGACCAGTAGGTTGCGACTTGCGAGCGAACGCTAAAGAAAATCAACATAATGAATCAGCCCAAATGCCAAAGCCATTACTCATGTAATTTGATGAGATTCCCAGCACCCCAGCTCAACAATTAAA
>JAQGAD010000963.1:0-25469 GCA_034696625.1 Isotomurus palustris
AGTATGAAGAAGTAATTGATATTTGAGTTCAGCTACTGTCCCCTAAGAGAGGTATTATAATGAAGACTTGTGTAAGAATCGGAGGAATTAGACTGGCTCTTCCTTACCTGGCAGCGTACATTTTGTTCATTACTTATGGAAATGCCTGTGAAACACTTCCATCGTCTATTCACATCATCAAAGGTAAAATTTTCCTATTGACTGTGACTGTTATTCATTACAAAAATTATAAAAAATGGAAATCGATGATTAATTTCAGAGATATACGCAAGTAATGGTCAACTAGATAGAACTTGTGAAGGGGAAGTAGCTGTCAGTAAGTGTGAAGGAACGTGTTCATCCAGAGTGAAGCCGTCAGCATTATCTCATACAGGGTTCAGCAAGGTGATTACTAAATTTCAAAAACTCACACATAAAGCTTTATGTGAAAGTGTGTATTACACTGTTTCCTCCGACTTGGTAATGCAGGATTGTCAATGTTGTCGAGAAAAAGAACTGAGGAAAAGGCAAGTGATTCTGAGCAAATGTTACGATCCGGATGGGAAAACTTTGACGGGGGAAAAGGAGACTTTCGCCATATCCCTTCAAGAACCTACGGAGTGTCGGTGTCAAAGATGTGGGGGTGAAACTACCATGAAATAATCTGATATAAGGCTAATTAAATCGTGATGTGTGTGTCGTGGAATAATCATCTGTCAGGAATAATCTTATGAATAAATTTCCCTGGAATCGCATTTGATTTGTGTCTAAACTTTAAGCATAAATCTTTCCTAATCTGATAAGAAATTGTGAAACATGTCAACTTGGCTTGGTTTTCTAAAACGCTAACGAGGCAATATTTTAGGAGATTTAATGCATCTTTATTACGCGTACAGCAAAAAGTAGAGCTTTGATTTTGTCACAACACGAAAATATTCACAACTCAGACAGAGGGTAGCGATGAAGCTATATTTGGAATGTTTTGAGTCTTGAAATTAAGGGGCCCATTAATCAATTAATCGCATTGGCACACTCTTGGACAGGAGATGGTTGTTTCTCTGCAGCCTTTTGTAAAGCCATGCGAGATCTGGAAGTGAATTAAAATTCATAGTTGAATAATTGTTTAGTTCATATTTCATAGGACTAAGGCCAGCAGTAATTTAATACTTACCTGATTTGACCAGCCAAAAGTGGGCTTATAGCATAAAGCCAATCTAAAACATCTTTATCTTGAGGAGGTTGCAAAGTGTAATTTCTTTCACGAGTAACAATCCTAAAGCAATAACATATTATGCGCGTTAAATTAATACTTGATGTTGGAGGTTAGAAAGCATTGCACAAATGTATTTGATTTACGTGAAGATTGTAGCTTGTGGTCCATCAGCATCAGGGTCATAGATAACTTGAGAGTTCGCAAGATTAATGACATTTCTCTCCACAGGGTCCTTTTCATCACGGAATAGAAATACATGAGGTCTTCGCACAACAATCCATCGCTTTCTCCAGACACCCCGTCGGTCATCACAGACATGCAGGTAGCCTTTCCTTGATATGATGGCGCTTATTCTAATCTCCTCTATTTCCGGAATGTACAGATAGTATTCCTTAGTGGGGGACGAAGGCGAAGTTTTGCTATTTGACGAAGGTGGCATAAGCGAATTAGTGAAGCATCCAGTAAGAATCAACGACCGAGGTCTCTCTGCATTTGTGCCGTCTCGTTGTAGTTGCATCTGGGCGTTTAGATTCCTAACACAAACAAACCCAGATTCCACGATTAATCTCATTTCTCTCTTTACATAAGAATTTCGTTCGCACTGAAATAACAAAAACTCACTCTGCAGAAGGAGATGGAGTGAGAGAAGCTCCTTCATTCCCATTTTCTCCATTCGTTTCACTTTCTAAAACTGCCAAGTTCCTCAACATTTCTCTCTCCTCAAAATATAAAATATCGCAATATCAGAATTTAGCAGTCTTAAAAAAGCTGAAAGCCAAAAATACTTCACATACTTTCATCAATTTGTCTTGCATGAGATTGACAAACTTCATCAATAAATCTTTCTGCTCTTGAGACAAATTATCCTTTTCTCCAGAAGCGAGTTTCTGAGGTACTGGAGTTCGGCCTTCTTTAGCAGCTAAATTGCATACCTCCTAAAGCCATAAAATATTTTGTATAAAAAAATTCCCATTATCCACATGAACTCCAGAGACTCCAGACTGTTTCGTGCATGAGACAATCGAACCTTTTCTTCTTTGCTGCTACAAACACTGCGACGAATGTTGTACAAGTCCCTCGCATTGTCTGGAATGAGAACCTCTCGTAGAAGTAGAGCATGCCGTACTTTCTCCACTTCCTCGATGCGGCGAATTTTTTCTAGTTCCCATTGATGATCGAATATCAACGAGTCTCCCCTGGGCCTCCAGCCACAAAGATTCTCCTCGCCCCGTACATACGCTGTACTTGTATCTAGAACACGTCTGAACCTCCGACAGCTTCTTCCACACCCTTTTAACATCCACGTAGCACCAAATAATTCTTAAATATTCAAGATATCTTCCCTCACGCTTTTGTGAATAACCAGACCTGCGTCAGATGCACGTCGGAGCACAAGATCATACAGGCCTGTCAGTCTGTTAGCATCCGGAGGATTCTTTATGTGACTAGAAAAAAATTGCTTGAACGACCTTGGACCAGATCTCCCGTGAATTTGGATACAAAGATCTTTTGTAACGATTGCTGGTTGTCCGCAGTTCTCCAACTGAAATTGTATAAATCATTCTGCCATTGGAGAATCAATTTATCTCAAACAGTCCTCGATTCCCTGACTTGGCAAAGACGGTCTTACTTCCAAATAAGCTGAGATAGTTAAAAAGACGTGTTCTCCAGAAGGCGTAGAGCGATTTAGAAGCGGTGAGTTATGCAAGCTGGAGTCCCAAGCTCCTTCAAACCTAAAAATTGATCGATCCTCTCCAAGACATTCTAAGTATTCACCCGGAAATAATCCTAGGCTGAGAACATGATCATCACTTTCTTCATCTAATCCTTCATCTCCGTAATTAGATTCTGGAGTTATCCGGATGCGTCCTACGTCAAGAAATTTGTACTTCAAAGTCATTGTAGGTCATGGAATTCCATTAAATTGTATCAAACTCAGTTGAAAAGTCTTACCAACAAGAACTTCTCTAACGTCTCTCCATTTAACATCCTCATCGGTTTCATGTACAATGGTAACCCGAATACGTCTTTGAATTCCTTGATGAAGTATAAAAATACCCCTGCACGGATTCGAATCCCCGTGATTGACAATGCACGGCACGTATTCTCCACTGGGTGCTAATTCACATATTTCAAACCATACGAGCAACTCTAATTTCTTCGCAACATGGGAAGACGACACCGAGTTGGAAGGAGACAACACGGTTGAGATGCTGTTCAACGCAGGACACATTGGGAACTTGGTGGATCTTACAGGTGCGGAGATAGGAATAGGTGGAAGCTGTTGCAAGCGTCTTGGAGGATTCCTCGAAGGAGTTGATAATCTGAAACCCCAAATATAAATCAAGTTAGCCTTGCAGTCACCTCTTGTGCATAAATAAACAAGTATTCGTATGCATTTTACATTCCATCTTGCTTTGAATCCTTGTGCAAAGGATGAAGTTGGTAGTGCCCGAAAACTTCGAAAAGGATGGGTTGAGACTTTATGTATTCAGTGAAAGATTCCGTTACTGCCACCGTTATCTAGTTTACGTGACAGTCATTCAATTACCTGCAACCTTGTGACAGATTCACATAAATTGTAAATTATTCGTACATTTTGATGATAGGAGATGAGTATTGGGACTCCTTTCCCTGGGTTCTTAACAGGCTCTGTGGAGAAAGTTTCATCGTTCCTGTTGACAAATCTGCAAATAAAGTTTACAGAATTAATCTTTCACTTAGCAAACAGGATTTGAAGTTGAGGCTGTCTAGAGAATCAAGAAACGAGATGTCGAAAAGTCACTTACTTAAATTGGATGAAGACATCTGAGAAATTCTGATCGATTCCTACTGCACTGACGACTACGACTCTGAAGGTGAAATCTTGTCCTCGCTGTAAATGCGGGGGTGGATCATCTCCCAACTCGTGATTTTCTTTCACTACGCCTTCGTCCATGTCGTCATCAAAGTTAATACGTGCACTTTGTTTTACAACGAAGCCTCCTTCAGAGCTGAGATTGTCTGGTTCCTCAGGCTTAGAAATCTGGACGATGACTTTCAGAAAGCCTTTTACATCTCCGTGCTCGTTTACCACAGGAACTCGGTTATGGGACAGAGAGACTGGGTAGATGAGATTGGAGAGATACACGTACGACCGACCTATGAGGCGAAACCACGGGAATCTGTCATAAAACGGGTCATTAGGACCGTCTTGCATGGAATTTGCTGAAGATGGTGTTTGTCCAGGAGTTGTTGGTGAAATATCGTCGGATAGGTTTTGGTAGATTTCTCGCATCATCTCCAAACGTTGCCTGAAGCAAAAAGCAAAGATGTGGAAGTTAATTTGGTAAGTATGCAGAGGAATACCAAACGAGTTTGCAGTAAAGCTGTAGAAGTATTTACCTCAGCTTTTCGAGACTCCAGTAGTGAATCGCCCCGTTTTTCATATCTTGAACTTCTACAGCTACAATAGTCTTTGTGCCTTTAACAAAATGCTCATCTTCGTCATCAAGCAAACTAGTTCTGCTATCGGTGAGCGAAGAAAGTTCAGGTGGAAGAGGTGAGTACAAAGTTTCAGTCATCAAGGTGAATTGAAATTGCACCTAAACGTTATAAATCACAGACAATTAAAAGTTAAAAAGTTAAAAGATCTCTAACTTCTTATCTATCAGAATGATCGTATATACTATATCTTCGTATCTAGAATTTCTAGAACTTACTTTCTTTTTCAACTCAACAGATATTGCATTAGCTTCTTTAAGAAATACTGCATTTCCCCATAAATCATCTCTAATTGAAGTAAATCTATGCGATCTCCATTTACGAAAGGCCTTGGTTGCGAGGTTGTATTCGTTTTCTGTCCACTGAACTAATTCTACGCATTCTTCTGCAAATCAAAACTTACCATGAGAAACCTTAACCTTTAAAATTAGATCATGCATGCATATCTAAGCTTACGGAGTGCAGGGCCTTCATCTCCTTGACTGAGGTAGGAACTGGACATCATAATGTGTGAATCTTCCATGAGATTCGTCGCCTGAGACATGCTGCTATACATGGACATGGTCATTGATTGCTCTTCCACTTGCTTCTGCAGTGCATCAATTCTAGCTTCGTAGTCCTAAAACCATAAAAAATACATTTTTTGTGTCTACTCACATTAATCGTGGAACGGAGGTGTGGAAATGATCCAGTTGGGGTAAGTTGAAACGGTGAAAGTATTTTCTCCTCGTACCTTTCTCTGTTGCTCAAAGGCGTTGTCAGCTTCCAGTTTTTCTTTACGAAACTGTTCTTCGAGTGCCATAAGTCGTTTGTCCATCTCCAACTTCAAATCAATTCCTGTAAACAAGATGATCATCGTTTTTTCTTATATCCAAAGATCTGTATAAGCGTCTGTACTCGGCATGCGGCACTCAATGGTGAAAGCAATATCAATTTGCTTGCTTTATACAGTTTGTACCTTGTTTTTCAAGGAGTTCGATTTGGGCAAAGTTCCAATCCGTAACAGTGCTGTCTGTATTGCTTTCGTCGGTCTCATCCTGCAGTTTCCTTGCGATTTGGCTGGGATTGTTAAATCGGAATACATGATTCTTCCCTAAGATGACTCGAGATCCTGAGGTGAGTTCCACAGGACTATCGATCTCTCTCCCATTCACGTAACACTCTGCACCAGGCAGAGGAATCAGGGTGACAACTTCGTTTTCATTTTGAAAAACGCAATGTTCGTCTTGGATATGTGCGCCGTACAGTTGGATATCCTATGAAAGATAGAAGATAATTAGAAATAAAGTTAGATTTAGGTAAAAAAGTCACATGTAACAATCAAGAAAGTCCTCACTTGTGGGATATCTGAGCCGGCAGACCCGACTTTTGTCATCCCATCTTTGATATAATACAACAAGCATTCTGACATAAAAGGGTCTTCATTCAAGTTCACCAAGTGAGGTGTCTTTTTTGGGCTGAAGACTCCGACAGTTCCACCTGCACAGAAAAAAATAATCTCATTGCTCGTCGTGCATCCTAAAAGCCTTTGCGACTGTAAACATAAAATTGTACCGTCTTCCTTGACTGCCACTCCCATTTCAGCAAATACAGCTTCCCGTTGCAATCTTATTTGCTCTGTACG
The DNA here is from genome assembly GCA_034696625.1 of Isotomurus palustris. Lineage (NCBI taxonomy): Eukaryota > Metazoa > Arthropoda > Collembola > Entomobryomorpha > Isotomidae > Isotomurus > Isotomurus palustris. The sequence continues at coordinate 6,300 of JAQGAD010000963.1, forward strand.
CTTAAGTTTATCTTCCCAAGTCTCATTCAACTCTGCATAGAATAAATAGTAACAAATTAAAACAAGTAATTAAAGCTCAGTATTCATGCATATAAAATTATATGATAAGGGTGGTCCCACGAACCCGCAATTAATTTCTCATTAGCGTGAAGCTGATCCACAGCCTCTTCAGCCAAGCTGCTTGTACTATTCATTCCTCGACGAGGCCGTCCCATAGCTTTCATCGCATTTTCTCGCGAAGTCACTTCAAGATTTGCATTTGCATCTCCAGAACTCTGGAAGGTTGAGTCGCCTCCTTCCAAAGGACCTTCACTAATGCTGCTCTCCATAATTATACCCTCCTGTTTCAGCATCTCCTTCAAGCGTCGAATTTCATCTTTCAGTTCTCGTATAAGCTTAGCATTCGCATCTTCATTAACAACAGCCTTGCACACAATTTGTTTGGCTCTATCCGCATATCTGAAAGAAAACACAGTCCATACATTTCTAGTGCCCATTTATCCTAATCATCTTTGTTCTGTTGAGTGATTAAGCTCATATTCCATACCTTAAAGTGGACAAAGTTTCCTCATAATTTATGTCAGCTAGGGTTATTAAAAAGTGTTTCGTTTTATGCTCTACTTCTCTCAGGTGTACCATAATAAGGACATGTAACAAGGTGAGCACCCCAACATACCAGGACTTATTGCAGCAATCATAGCAGTTTTTGAGTTTCCACCGAGGCTTTCTCTCAGCAGCCAAGTAAGCACAGAGTCTCGGTAGGGAATGAAATCTTTCTTCTTCCCTGAAGCAGATCCCTTCTTTGAAGACTAAATTCAAAGGAGTGAATTGTATTAAGCTCTTCTTTGTGCGAATGTATCTCGATTCGAAAAGAAAATATAAATCCTTTAGGAGTCGAGATATTTTGCACAAAACTTTCGTTTACACATAATGCCGAGCATACAAAGCAATTTAAAAGGAAATTGGAGATGAGAGAATTACCGAGATTTCGGCCAAGGCTGAGATAACTTTTCCCAAAGTGGTCAAACTCTTGTTGATATTTGCACCTTCTTTCAGCCTCGTTCCTTTTGCCCCTGTCGAATCTGCTCTTTCTGACCCAGCCAAATCCACCAGCGAAATTTTAGCTACCTGTTCAGTACAAAACAGACGTTGCTTGTCAGTTCGTACTTCACATTCACAAGATTGATATGGAAGGATTTACTAGCTAAGCAATTTGAGTAAAAAGCAAACTTACTTTCTCTGCAGTAAGGTTTGTAACAACGTCAAATCGTTTTTGAGTAAATATTATGGTAAAGACTGCATGAGACCGTGAACTGGTTTCATTCATGTTTGTTGCTGCAACTGTTCTAGCTTTGTTTCCTTCGTCCATCAACTCATGAATGTCTTTATAGGAAGTAACTGCCAATTTGCTCAAGTCTTCTACGTATGGTCCAAGCAGTGGATGCTCTCGTACCCTCAGATTTCCTTTATTTTGAGGGTTCAAGAGGTCTCGAACCCGTTCGCAATAGATTTCCATGTAGCTCACCTGTTGTTTTATTGTAACAGTAGAGTTTTTAAAAGCCCTAATTAGTTCAGAAACTTTGTATCCTCAAGGGACACGTTTCTGTCATGTGTACCTCAACAGAAAACTGGAGTCCCTCAGAGTCATCATTGATTTTCTGGAATAAGTCTTTGCAAACTTGTGGAATAATTCCCTCTTGGCCCTCTTCCTGCTTTCCCATCATGGTATATGACTTTCCAGCTCCAGTTTGGCCGTATGCGAAAATGCATACATTGTACCCTGGTATTATTATAATGAAGTTGATGGAGAGAAAGCTACTGAATATGCATACACATTTCTAGGAAGAAGAGAGAGTTGAGAAAGAAAAGTTATAAATACCTTCGAAAGCATGCAGAAGCATTTCTTCCCCAATATCATTGTAAACTTGAGTTTGTGTCGCGAAGTGAGCATCTTCCACCTTCAAAGAGACAATGAAAGACACCATAATTCAATGTCAGTCAAGGGGTGCTGGTTTGGGAAGTTGGGAATTAAGACGAATGGAACTTTATTGACTAGACAAAACCCAAGCTGGGTAACGAATGGGTAATAGGCCATAGGTAGTTGAATGTTTTAGGTACTTCTGAAGTAGGTATTATAAGTGGAAGTGGAGGTACTTAGTGCAGTAGTTTTTAAGCAACCCTCAGTTAATTTTAGCCAGAAAGGATAAGTACCTAATCTAGGTAATGAGTCAGAAAGCATTAAAAGGAACTTACATCGAAGCTCCAATATGAATAGTCAAACTTGAAGTTTTTGGTGGCATCCTTTCCTGATTGCTTTGGATTTGTGATATCTGAAATGTTGATGAGTTTAGCAATTTGGGGTTTTCCGTTGGCCACGTATAACGTAGGAAAACCGTTAGAAAACTTACAGGTGGTAGTGCCGTCCATCTCGATTATGCACTTGCTATCATTAGTGACTTCACGGTTGTTGAAGGGACGAACCCTTACCGCAACTTTCACCGAAGACATGATTGTGTGGACCCTTAAAGGGCTCCCTACCTCACTCTGGACAAGTAATGGCACAAACTGGTTGAGAAAATATAAATTCTCGTAATATTTCAAACTACAGTCACTCCCAGTTGATTCTACAACGCGCAAGATCTTGGCTAATATAACAGCATGGGGAGAGTCTCGAGGGCTGAGTCAGGAGAAAGAGATACACACGAACTGGGAAAGCCGGAGACTGGCATTGAGGGATACATGTAGGACAACGAATCGATAATTTTAGGGTATAATATTATAGATAGAAACGAGAAATTCTGCTCCAAACGGTCCATATGGTCGGCAGTAGTGCTTGTAAAATACAAATCAGCTTTCGCCCCTTCCTACACAACTTCGGAGAAAGTTGGCATCTTTTTCTTGCAGTCGGAATTATTGACTTCAGTCAGATAATGAATTGGCCTAATGAAATGAGATGTCTCGTGAACCCGAAGAACTCATAAGTATAAATACATACATGGCAGTACTTACAGAGTGTGAAACCGGGTGTGTAACACTTGCTCTAGTGATCGGACATAACTTTCACTTCTGATAATTCAGCCTGCAGGTATGACACGGGTAGCTGCAGTTCCTAAATGCTAAAACCCAATTCAGCCTATCATCACTATTATGTTTGATTCTGGACAGTCACGCAACCCGAAGGCCGAAGACCATTATATAGCTTTCTGAATCCAATAAATATTTTATTCCGATGAAATAAATGAGCTTAAATCGTACAAAAGGCAACGATTTTATTCGACCAAATAACAACACAGGGCTATTTCTCACACGCCTATCATACATTTTACACATTTACTGACTGTAATAATAAGCACTGACGCGTGTACTATTCTTTAGGGATATAAATAAAATGCACAATGTCTTAGGTTCGGATTACATTCAGGAAGCGGTAGGAGCTTGGTACTTAGGTTTCCCGTGTGTGAAAGGAAGGTACTTGTGTTTGATCATGTGTTGGATTTGTCTCTTCATCGTTATGCCGAACAGTGTGATGAAGTACATTACAAGTATTGGCCAAAACACGGGCACATTGAAGCAGTCAAACAGCGTACAGAACAATCCAATCAGCGTCGATTTCACAATTCCTAACCAGAACTTGAACTCCGGAAGTCGACGGATAAATGGACGAAATTCTTGTGTCGACCTTGTTGGCAACCCCAGTCCATCGTCTATAACCACGCATAACGTATATTTAGGTCACTGTTATTCATTCGACCCTTCTAACCATAACAGTCTTTCTTTATCGCATACCTTCGTAATCCAACGCAGGATCGATTTTAGGGGTAAGGAATGCTATAAACAAATTAAGGTGGTATATTCCTAGCGCGTACGTAATTATGTACCACCCCTGCATAACAAAATATCAAACGGTGAATGAAACATTAATTAAAATTAAAACCCCCAATTGACAATTGAGAAATATTGAAATCCTTTAGTAAAAACTTACCTGAGCAAAGACGATTCTCAGCATGAAGACAATCACTAGTGCAATGGCAAAGGCCCACCTAGATCTCGTGTGGGGTGTCCACTTGTCCAGGAGGCTTTGATACTTTTGTCCCATTAATCTGAATGCCTTCGTCACCACATTCGGTCCTCCTTCTAATTACCCAACAAAACATCAATTAGTAAGTACAGCTGACAGCTACACCCAGAAACTTGTGAAAGTTAGAATAGTTTCCCAGCTTGTTGTGCTTACCGAACTCATCATTCGTCTCACTCCACCCACTGGTGGGGGTTGCTCCCAACGTCGGATCAGTTGCCATTATGAAGTGCTAATCTACAAAACAAATAACCCTCTGTGGTTTAATATTTGGATGACCTCGTCAGGATTAACCGTCTTATCTTCCGGGTCACACAAAACTCAAACCCCGTGGTGAACTGATTCCTACAAACAGCCTATTTAGAAAAGTCTACCCAATGGTTTAATAAGTTTAATTGATGTGTTGACAGTTAGGGATGGTGGGATTAAGGTTCCCTGCTAATGCAGAACTTCATGAGATGAATCATTTTGTATGGAAGATAGTCCAACTAACCAACTCATCACTCGAGTTTCATGCAGGCCGGTGGGAGTCGTTCGATCCATCTGAATTTACCCCTCATTTCTATGAGATTACACCAACTTTCACACACGTGTGATGTGGCAGTGAAAGTTCTCGCAATCAATCAATCTGATTTCCATTGCTGATTATTGAAACAATAATCAATTGATTGGATTACAATAAAACAGCATACAATATACAGAATTCTGACTATACCAAAGCAGACAATTGTAAAGCAGAACACAATACACACCAAAATGACACATTACCTAAAATGAGCTTTTCATGAAACGAGTTGCAACTTATCTGAGCTAAACTTTAACAAAAGATGATTCATGCAAGTTTAGTTAAGAGTTGTTTCTAAATAATAATACGTTTAGTTAGATAAGACAAGACTCACGACTTGTAAGCAATATTATAACAGCGATAAGGCTTATGTTTTAGAATTATCTTGCTAGATTATTTAACCCTAGATAGAAGTAAACCTTTGAAATTCAAGTCATCATTTCTAATTTCCTAAGTCATGTCGGCATTTTCGGAATGAACAGCTCTCACAAGTTCAATTTAAAACTAGGCACACAGCCTCAATTAGTTCATTCTCGTGAATTCTAGTTAAACCATAAATCATAACACAAGTAAAATGAAATGCTATCTTGACGTGTCATCACACACACCGTTTTCATGAGAAAAGTCAACAGCCACAATCAACCATCAACAATCTACAGACTAAAACGCAATTATACTTCACTTTGAACTGACCTTTTAGTTTTAATCTCCACTTCATGGAATTTTTACCTTCTGTCAACCAAAGGGTTGTTTTATGAATCTCTCGCCTTCGTATGCTCTCCTCACATTCTATCTGTTTCCTGCTTCCCTTAGTCCCACTTGCATTAAAGTCCTGTCTCAATTTTTCAAAAACTAACCCACATTTGCCTGACCTAAAAACTCACCTGACCTTTGCTCCCCCAGCTTACAATTTCACGTACTTATTTACAGTGTTTTTTCCCCGATCCCATACTATAAATCAATTGCTATCTTATATGCCTCATGCAAATGTTACTTAAACCCTTCTTCTTCTTTGTGTCCTTGGGAGAATGTTGGCATAACTCCGCGTATCCCTTCACAGTGGCTGGTGGTGTCCCTTAATCGGAGGGCCCTGCAGCACCTCTTCTTCGCTTCGCACCAGCACCGCCGCAGCCACCGAGATGAGTCATGCCTGCTCCCCCTTTCGTTGTAGGCAGAAGGAAGAAGCTGCTGACTGAACTTTGGAAGACGTCTTGTCACGCGGTACCACCACCTCACTCTGCCTACAACCTTCACCCCCGTCACACGGCTCCTAAAATTCCAATTCTTTTCTTAAATACGCCCACATAAGACAAACACTTATCCGCGGCAAGTGTCGACCATTTCCAAGTGCTTTTGTATTTTTGGAGCCCCCATTGGGTGTGCTAAGTGGTACATTTCGAGGCGACTCGGGTGACAGAAGAAGGCTGCAAGTAAATTCCCTCGTCCTGCTCTCTCTCGCACTGTCTCTTCGTTTCAGAAAGAGTGGAACAAATTGAAGTTGTACCATTCGACAATTCGGTAAATAACCCGTTCACCTCTAATTACTCCATTAATTAATTTATAATTAGTGGAGTCCACTTATCTACGTGTACGTTATCTCGACCTAGGCACTTGGTCGACGTGTTACCTCAGGTAAGTTTGTGTTGGAGCAGGTGCTCACGTTTTAACGAATTTGTGTGGGTGTGCCATGTGCACTGCCAGCAGCACAGGAATATGTTGATGACAGCACCACATTTCTTTTCACCGCCTGCACCACCTCTAAATATTCTCACTAAGTATCAAGACTTTTCAAGAAGGGAGTGGTTTTTAAGTGCTGGTTCCGGTTTTGACATCGTAGCATATGTACAAAATCCTTTTTTCGGCTATCTTAGTTTGTGCGGTGTTGAAGTGCGTTGTGCAGTGGGGACATTTCGTTTGAGCGTGGTGCAAGACGGCGAAAAGAAAAACGTTCGGAAAGTAGGAATTTCCGGGGCTTACTTTGTTTCTGGAGATAAGATAGTTCCGTGTTAAACGTTCGGTGGATTTTTAGGGATGCTGCGTGGTTAACCGGCAAATTCTTGTAGGGGTTAGAATTGTGTGTGTGGTGTGTTTTAAGCAATCGGTGGGAAGTGTCAGCTTACCGTGATTCTAACCAGTGTATTTTGGTGCATTTCAGGTTAACTAAGGTAGCAGTGATTAGCATTGACGTGAAGAAGTAGCACATCTGTCAAGGAACAAGAAGTCTTCAGCGGACCGCGTGTCTTGTTCCTTACTGAAGCGTACTAAAGATTTCATACTGTTGGTGACAACAGTTCAACCGTCTACTTCACGTTTAAAGAAGATAGAATTTGTATTTTTTTCAAATGAGTCAAATCGATATTTCATTGAGAAATCGGACAAGTCGATAGGAAGCTGTGAATTGAGATAGAATCTTAACTTTCCTCTGTCTATTATTTGGTCAAAATTGAACAGAAGAATTGTTTCGTTTCAAGAAAGGTTTTGTAAATCTTCAAAGCCTTGAGGAGGAGATCAGTTTAAGCCCGGCCTTCGGGCTCATCAGGGCTACCGCTTCTCTTGCTCCAGGGTTTTAGAGTCGTGGAGTTCATGATGAATAGCAAACCGAGGTAATAAATACCAACATTGCTATTCCTTGCATGTATGCATAGGATTATTTTCATGAATCATTAAAATAACGTTTTGCTGTGCAGACCAAACTATCAGATGCACGGCCAGTACAACGCAAGATATCCAGGGCCTCCTGGGCAGAATGTCTCGCAGCAAGGCTCTCAGCCTGGAATGGCTTCTAGGAATCCTAACGCTCCCACAAATATGCGTGGCCCCAGTGGGCAGCGACAGCAGCAGCCCCAGCAATCTCAAGTGCATCAGCAACCCCACGGGGGAGTAACAGGAGTATCAGTTCCACATCAGCATCACAATATGCATGCAGCTCCACAGCAAGTGCAAACAGCTCCACAGCAGCAGCCGCAAGTTTATGCTACCCCGTATCAACCGGCTCATAATCCGGGTATGCAGTATCAACAGATGTACCCAGGCTATGGACAGCCTATATTTCCCCAGGGTGGGTACCCTAACGTAAGATTCGTCCACGTTATATCACAGGGAAATCAAAATCCGGGATATTACTATCATAATCCCCAAAATCCAGTCTCAATTATTGCAGCCACGGTAAGTTTTAGCTACTCCGAATTGACATGAAAGCAACAGCAACGTGTGTAAAATAATGTCGAAATAATCTGTGAATATATTAGCAACATCCCCAAAACGCGAACACCCAAGCGGTAGGTCAACATCAACAGCAGCAGCAACATTTTTATCCGAATGTACAAGGAACGTATGTTCATCAGCAGCGTCTTCCAGCACCGTCAGTGCACAGCGTTCATCAAGGAGTGCAAATAATGCCTATGCCAGCGCCTCACCAAAATGCGCATCAGCCTCAGCATCCAACTCAGCATGGTCATCCTCACCCGCAAGTTGCCCAAGCTGCGCCTGTTCCCAATCAGCTTGTAAATCGTGGAGAAGGAGTTCCTGCAGCAGCTCCAGAGCGGAAACGAGAAAAAAGAATCCTCAAGATTGTGGACCCGAGTACAGGTAACCAACAATAAATATAAGAAAATACTGAACTAGTGAACTACTTCACGAACTCATGAAGTAAATACGCTCACTTGTGTAATTAATGTTTGACACAACTTGTACCTAACTTTAATCATGCTTATTAATTAAATAGGGGAAAGTGTAATAGGAGATACGACACCCACGACTCCCGCTCCACCTGCTGAGCCTGCACAACGAAGTGTCACACCCACTGAGGGTAATGGTGACGTCACAGTAGCCACGGCTAATACTGCAGATGCTCAAGAAGACTCGCGGCCTTCTGATGTGGCCAAATCCGAAGACTCTTCAGTTAAAAAGACAGTGACAAAAGAGGAAGTTGCAACGCCTGAAGAAACCAGTACACCTTTGTCTGCACCGGCGGTTGATCAAAAATCTTCTAAGGCAAGAGCTGAATTCTTCCAGAAGATTACTCAAGCGTCAGATGATGGCAATGTCGGTAAGTGATTTCTGGTCTATTGTACAAATGGGTTTGAACTTCCTTCGTATCACACTGCTGATCTGTTGACATTTCGGGTGCATGAGTGAGTCCACGATGCTCCGAAACCTCTCGACACAACCGTGCTAAAAATAGACATGTTACTCTCCTTCTACTCCCAGTAATACGAATCATCATTGGTTGTACTATGCATGACTAAATTAAGCAGTTAGGTCTGTATACGGCATTTCAACTAGGCTTGTTGACAAAGACATGCGTGACACATATCAAGAAATATGTAGGCTGAACCTTAGATAGAAGTAGCCACTGAAGTACTGAGCACTGGGAAGCAAATATTCGTCTTGCTCATATTGAAGCCGTTGAAGTGTATACACTCTGAAAATATTCACTCCAGTCGGCATTTCTGACTATTAGATTAGCACACTATTAGCAGTTTTAGTCCATGAGGTAATGGGTAATCGAAGAAAAAAGGGAAAGTTCAGGTCTAGGTCGCATTCGGTTGGGAAAGGTTAGTGATCATCAGATTAATTTTAACAAATAACAAAAACGTTGTTTCTATTGCACAGGTAAAAGTAGTACTCCTGTTAGTCAAAACTCAAGCGTTAGTCCAGTGTCTCCTACACCAGGAACGCAAGCTCCAGAACCCGAAAGTCCAGTTTTGGATTCGAGTAAGTCGCAGCAGGCTGCCGTCACTCCAAATGCTAATACCTCCTCGGACGATTCTAAGGTATAGTAGAGAATGTCAAGTTCTGGTTGCAGTTTAGATTTGATTTTTAAGAATGCCGATGTTTTTATCTAGGACGCGAGTTTAATATCGGTTTCTCCAGTTCCGATTGAGCATTATGGTACTCCGCGATCGCAATCTTCTCCGCATGGCCAGGCCTCACAGTCCGTTTTGGATGAAGATTCAGATGAAACAAGCGATAGAGATAAGTCCCTAATCGAAGTTCCAGCAGTTGATGAAGAACCTCTCGTTGTAATAGAGAAAACTGAATCTTCTCCTGTAATACTATCTCCGTCTCCCGTGCCTGCATCTGCATCTGAGGAAGCAACCAGTCAAAATGACGCAGAGGAGAAAGAAGAAGCTACCGTTGAGCCCCTTACACCTGAGAAGAAGTTGATTGAGCCAGCAGTTAATGACAAGGAAAACTCAGACAAAATAGCTGCCCCAGCTGAAGTAATTCACCAAAATGGAGATATCGATTTAGAAGATGGTGAACTGCCTCCTGATGGCGGTGCGGACTCTGGGGCTGATGACAGCGAGTCTAATGATACTCCTGGATTAGAAGCAAAAACCGATAAGAAAATTAAATATGACAGGGACACTCTTATGCATATTAGGACTGAGGTTGATATTAGTAAAAAACCTCGTACTGATCTCATCCCTGACGTTTTGAAAGAATTCGGTGCAAACCAAATGAAAGGACATCACGTAAGTCTTCGTATTGTTTTTTGCGCTAAGACATGTCTCTTATCCCTGTCATTAAAATAAATGGAATGACTGATGCAGGGTCCACAGAGTATCCGACAATCTCCTGGTGGTCCAAGAGGAGGAGATCAATTTGGCAGGAACAATCGTGGTCTACCGGCAAAACCGATAATGGGAGGTCCGATGGGTAATTATCAGCGTGGTAATCATGGTCAAATGATGGGCATGGGGCAGTGGGCGATGGGTATTGGTGGGCCTTTAATGATGCCTTCCGCTCCACCACCGCGCCCACCTAAAGTCCTTGAGTTGCAAACTAGAGAAGAAGTCAAGTTGCACAAAGCTGAAAATGCCTGGAAACCTGGAGCAATTAAGCAAAGAGTAGCTGCCAGTGGCGATCAGGAGCAGGACGAAGAAGAAGCCATTACTCAGGTTTGTTTACATTTTCAAAATTGTAAACAGTGTCGCAATTTCCGATTTTTACTATGATGTGGTTTTTATGGGTTTCATGTAGGATATTGTAAAGAAGACTCGAGGTATTCTCAATAAGTTAACCCCTGAAAATTTCGAAAAATTGGTGCAAAAATTTATGGGACTTCCGCTGGAAGATAAGGAAGAAAGAATTAAGCGGGTGATCAGGGTTGTGTTCGAAAAAGCTGTTGACGAGCCGTCATTTTCAAAAGAATATGCAAAAATGGTGAGAAAAAATCAACAATTAGATTGCAGGAATAAAATGTATTTGCACCGTGTTTGTGTAGTGTTGTATAGTATAAAGATTGTCAATTTGTTATATTATTATTCGTAGGTACACAAAGTTTGTAGCAGCTCTGCAGAAACCTCAAGAAAATTCAGAAAACAAATTCTAGATCAGTGTCAACAAGAATTCCAGAAGAGCAATACCGATGAAGATAAGATTAAGATTCTTGAAGAGCAACTTAACGAAACAACAGATGCTGACAAAAAAACTGAGTTAAAAGCAGAACTGGAAGATACGAAATTCCAGACTCGGCGAAGATCGTTGGGAAATGTTCGTTTCATTGGAGAACTTTATAAGTTAAAGATGTTGACGCCAAAGATTATGGTTGAATGCGTTATGATGCTGCTCAGTAAGTTCTAATAGATTTTTAGAAATCACTCTCTCACCTCATACACATACAATCAAAAGTGCAATTTCCAACCATGTTGTTTGAATCTTTTACAGATGCAAGTGATGAAGAAAGTCTGGAAAGTTTATGTAAACTGCTAACGACTGTTGGAAAAAATCTGGATGAAGAGCTGGATAACCTTGAGAGGATACACCAGCACAACAAGTCTAATCCTAGCAACCCAATGAAAGCACCCAAGTTCATCCCAGAAGATAAATGGATGTATAAACGTTTTAATCAGCTGAAAGTTTTGTCAGAAAATACGAAACTGTCATCTAGAATACGATTTGCTATTTTGGTACGCTTGTTTTATCCTCTATGTGTGAATTTGTATCTTCTATGTAACAAATCTCTACCGTGTATTAATGGATTTTTATTTCTTTGCAAAACAGGACGTGATTGAACTGAAAGAGAACAGTTGGAAGCCAAGACGAGATACTAATGCGCCAAAGACGATAGATGAAGTCAGACGTGACGCATATAAACAAGAAATGGAGGAAAAAAGACAAATTAACAGCCTGCCTCCTCCTTCGATGAACGATCAAAGGGGTGGAGGTCCCAATAGTCGGCAGCCTGCAGGTCAGCAGCAGACTAAGAAAGGCGACTGGAACACAGTGCAAAGCAACAAATCCAGCAGATTCCAAATGAAGAAAACTGATCAGGTAACTTGATGGTGTGCTTATTTTAATTGGACTTAAGTCCGCATAAATTAGGAATTAACCAGTAACCAAGTTTATTATAAATATAGGCTACTACACCTGTGCTTGGCCCTCCTTCTGTATCTTGGGGAAGTAGACCTGGTAGCGGTTCTTCAGGTGGAATGGGAGGACCTCCCCAATCTTCGAAGCCAATGCCAAATATACCTCCGAGGTTCATGAACAGGTTTCAAGGACTGTCTAATAATGACGAGAATAGACTGAGTAGCAGCAACCAGCAGCCTTCATCTGGTTATCGTGACCAAATGCCCCCAACAAGTCACATGCAGTTTCAACAACAACAACAGCCCCCGCCGTTCAGAAAACTTTCTCCTCCTACAAGTAGTGCTTCATCAAGAGAAAACTCCAGACCTGTGTCTCCCAAGGATTCAGTACCTAGTGCTAATGAGTCTGAGATTACGGCTGATGTAAATGAGACTGTTAAAAATATATTTGAGGAGTACGTTAGTGTTGGAAAGTCTGATGATACGCTGCATTGGATTCAGCTACGTTTTGCAGGTAGTTTGCATTTTAAGTTTGTGTTATAAGGCAGTTGATATTTAACAAGGTATGTTTTTTGATTATTACAGGTCCGAAGATAGCGGACTTTGTGGACGAGTTAGGTCGCCAAGTTGCAGATATGAATAAGTTGGCCATGCAACAAAAGGCAGGAACATTGACTAGGACGCTGATTAAGGCCAACTTAATTTCCAAAGATGTGGTGAGTAGTTGGCAGTTACTGGTACTTGAACTAAATTGTTTCAGTGTTAACTCCTTGCCTTTAATATTTCCAGGTTGTCAAAACACTCGCTGAAGGCGTCATATCGGAACTTCCTGATATCCAAATAGATGCTCCAATGGTTGGTATAATATATTCATTTATTTGAGTCCAGTAACTGTCTATTGAGCGTGCAATTTTGTCGTTGGTTTTTCTTTTAGGCCGTGAATTATATAGCGCAGTATCTTATAGAAATATTTAACGACGAACAAAATCTGGATTGGTTGATATCATTCAGAGAAGCTTTAATAGAAGAAAGCGAGGCTACTTGGGAGGAGCTTGTCGACAAAACCTTAAACATGCTCAAGGCGAAAGCTAACGAAGAGGTTGTTCAGAGTTTATATGCAAATACGAAAGATAACCTTTCTCTTCCTATTCAGGTGCTTGACAAATGCGTTTGACTTTCTTATTTACTAAGAATGGTCCTTGAACAAGACACTTATTGTGGTATGGTCTTTTTATAACAGAATCTTCCATGGTTGGGTTCCCCAGAGCAGTTGGCTCAAAAAATGATTCCGGTGCTAAAAGTTAATTTACAGAATAGTGAAGATGAAATTCGACAGCTTTTAAAAGTAAGCTGGTTTTCCAATATTCTTTTAGAGTAAATGTATCCGTTGTGAAGTTTAGATATCATAATGGATGCATATTTTCAGGAACACTCGTGGGACGTACGCGAGACACTAACGAGTAGAGGATTAATAGAAGCAATATGCTCTTTAACTTGGACTCCCGAAACTCGTGTGTGGAATATAGAAGATTTGAATAAACTATTACCTCTATTGCCGCTACCGAATCCTAACTTATTCCCAACTATCTGGAAACAAGCCACCGAATTTAGTTTGAGAAGTAATATCGAAAAAGGTAAAGACGTGAACTTGAAAAGTATTTTATGATATAAATGAATTCTTTGAACAAGAAACTAATATTTTTACGCCTGGCTTTTGCAGCTCAAACAGAAGAGCTATGGGGCGTTATGTATTCTTTAAACTTGGCGACAGCTCCCGAACCCACGACTGCGGAATAACTCTAGATCAAACAAGTATAATTATGTTACTGTACAGTACACTAAGTTTATTGAAAGTGCCTATCGTTAAGCTATGCATACTGAACTTGCGTGAATGTAAATACTACAGAGTTATATATACTTGCAATTGTATATTATTGCATATTTCAATTTTCGACAGTTGTATCATGAACTATGATAGTAAAAACTTTCTAGAAAGTCGGATTGCACCGGTCATTTATTTCATTTATTAAGTAGCCAGTTCCAAATGCAAATATATGGGATGAAATCAACTCGAAACATAAAACACTTGAAAAAGTAAAAAATCATTCAATCAAGAAACAAGAGAGCGTAGGATTGAGCTAATCATATTTAAAAGATCCACAGTCAATGTTTAAGGATCGACGAAAGACACCATGATGTATCGAGTGCCTTTCAAAATTCGCAATCCTTCGTGTTGATGAGTCAGTTTTCCTGGATGAATCAGCAGCCATCCCAGCTTAGTATCAGTCACAGAGCAGTTGTACCGTGTAAATCGGCAACCTCCACCCTAAAATTAATTGAAATCTATCAGTGTCGATTCCATATTGTACAATAAATTAGAGCTAGGCAGTTTCATACCTCAAAGTCAATTTTAGGTTGGTTCAGAGCGATATTGATCGTGTATGTAGAGGTGTCATGATGAGGTTTCAGTTCCCGTTGTTCATCTGGCTTGTACCGTACAACGAAGTTCATCGATGCAAAAGGAGGCTGTTTGGAGACGAGGGGAATGCGTTAAAAATATTGCATAGCTCTACTTGAATATATAACGCCCATAGAAGTGAAGGTGAAAGCTCGAGAAAACTTCAGTTCTTACATTACACCAGTTTCAGAAGAAGACGTTCCGTAAACCTGAATAATATGGCGTCGTCAAAAAAACTACAGCTATATTCCACACTACCTCTAAAACAATCCATCCAAGTGGGATAATCAACAAATAAATACTACCACTACTAGCACTAGATCACTAGATGTAAAAATGCTACTGGAGAGCGCAAATGTTTCTCGAAGGAGTAAAACAAACCTCTTCATATCCTTCATAAATTTTGTAGGCAAGTGGACCGACGTAAAGCCTAAGGAATTCAAGCCATGCATGTTGTAATCCAACTTGGAATAAGTGTGAGTCTATTGTTGGAACATCATCGTGACCCGTTTCTGGTCTCGATTCGACCTAATGCATTTAAATCACATAATTTCAGATATTTAAGTTGAAGATTTCACTACACCTTTCTTCCCTCCACTACTTTCATATTCATTAATATTAATTGACTTCTAAAAACACCAAAGTTTTCTTGCTTTCACCACCACTCAAGGACTTAAACACCCATTTAAACATACATAGTGGTGATATCCCGTGTAAACTTTGGATTGCAATGGCTCTACATAAAGTCGAAGGAATTCCAACCATTGAGCCTCAAATCCAACTTGGGTCATATGAATGTCCACTGTTGGGACATTTTCGTAACCTCCATCCAATCGAGAGTCCTTCATTTCATATCATTTTCATCATCATTTTTTTCATTAATTTCATGTAATAGCATAAAAAGCTTCAATTCTCTTTCTGCATTGTGTATATTTAACATCAGTTGTCAGTCTAAATTCTGTGACTGCAGAAGAGGTCACAAACTTACGTAGTTCGAACCATCAGACCATTGTCCGAAGTTTTCCATTTCGGCAATAAGTTCTCCGCAGTATCGGGGAGTGACAATAGGGAACCAGAAGACATCAGGACAAGGCTATGGCACAAGAATGTATGCCAGAGATGTAGTCAATTTATTGATAGATCAATGGCAATAAAAGAATTCCACGATCTTCCGCTTGACTTACCATAGTCTGGTTATCTTTCATCATGGCGTCTACGGTCCAGTTAGGATTCAGCGCTTGAGACCAGTTGGGATGCAAGTACCTCAATTCCCAATCCCATCGGTTGTCAAAGATTTGATAAAGCTCGTTACTCTTGTGAGTAGTTTCGAAATTGTCAGAGTTGATCTGTCGCATAGAATTTCATGGTTGCAGACAACTTCGCTCTTATTTAAGTTGACTTTCGAAGTTCTGCTGTGTCTGCAGTAAATAAATCTTACCAAGTGACCCCAATCGACTCTGTTTGAAACATGCATGAAAATATCTCTGTTTCGATTATTCAAGCAGAAAGCCATGTCCGCATCCAATAAGTTATTTATGTAGTTCGGTCTCAATTTTTCATCCCGGAGTAAAGTTCCATTTACCAGGTACGCTCCACTGATGAATGGAACATTCCACAGACCTCTGCAATAAAAAACGATAAAAACGTCTCAGATTGTGTGTACAACCCGGAGAAAGATATAAAGGAACTTTCTCCGTGTGGATTTTGTGTACTGGAATGCCCCGACTATAAGATTGAGAATAGTGTGGGTGGATTTTATCAGAGAGAAAGCAGAAGGAGAAAGAGACTACGGTAAGCCAAGTTTTATTTCTTCGTAGTTCATATTACTATGAGCCTTCCCACATTTCTCCTACGCCTTCCTCAACTTTCTCCGTACTAAACTAAGGCTACCTCGGCGTGTGAGTTTCACCGACCATATCCTACAATATCCTACCTATTGCTCAATATCATCGGATGGACGCATGTAATTCAAGGTGCCTCTGCAATGCATCTGATCTGAAAAGTCATACACTTCGGAAAAAATCGATTCCTCTCCTTCAGTTGACATCTGCCTCTGCTGGTTTGTTTCCATCTCCAGCTAACAACATGAGGCTTATATTCCACTTCACTATTTTGGTTTTACTTTTCATGATGGCAGAAATTACTTTGGCCAGGAGGGTAATACAATTAAGTTTATAGTCAGTAGGATTCCATGAGATTACAGTACATTTGTACAAACTCTGAATTCACAGGGACGGACCAAAGGGAAGGGCCGTGGAGGACTCAACAACATGCGAGTTCCTCCGGGTGGTCAGTGGAGAGATCCTGACACTGCGAAGTATTACACCAATCCTAAGGTTTCTGAATCTTTCCTACTGTGCGTGTTTGAGTGTCCATAGGATTGTATGACTAACGAGTTGAACTTCCAGGGAGCTAAAATCATCAAGTCGTCCCACTTTGATTTGGAATACATTTTGGGACATAAGATAAACTTCCTCTGTGTGGCCAAAGGAGACCCTCTTCCTCAGATAACTTGGTTCAAAGACGGGATAGAACTGTACTCCCACAATTACTTGCAGGTATTAAATATTTCTCACAATCTGTTGTTTGCGTTGGCCTGAATTGGATGCATAAAAAACTATTTTTCTCCAGGTACACGAATGGCGAGAAGGAGAAGAAAAGATCAAGTCCAAAATGGAAATTGATCCTGCAACTCAGATGGACGCAGGAATTTACGAATGCTACGCGGACAACAAATTCGCAGTGGACAAACGAACATTTCGCACAGATTTCTTAACCAACTTCGACTAGTAGAAAGTAGAAATCATAGAACATTCTTAGCTGCAGTGACCTTACATGCACAAACAAAAATGTACTACAAGAAAAGCTTTTATCTCACTCATCATCACGTATCAACTAATACGAAATATCATTAATGACTTCCTTAGAGTAACGTAAAAAGAATCTGCTCCATATTTGTAATGCAATAATGTCCTCATACTTACAAGCAATAAGAGAAAGGCTGTTTCATCACAAGTATTCTTACCTTCTGTCTCCTTTAACAATATCCATGTAGTCATTTGATCGAGCATAGAATCCTTCTGAGGTGAGAGCTCCCCAGAAATTGGACCACGCTTTGTAAGGTCTGACGAGGAGAGGAGCAACGATGCCTCTGTTCTGCTCGATAAGCAACTTCAACGTGAACGGATTGTCAAGATGGGCCTCAGAATCGACGCTCAAGTAGTATTCGCAGTTCTTCGAAACGGCGTTTTCCCTGAAAAAGTATTTTAAAATATTATATTATTAACTTTATAGGACCTTCTTGCTTCTAGCTAACAACTCATTCATTCCAAATTCCAACTTACACAGCCAAGTTCCTTGCGTGCCATTCTTTGGTTTTGTCTTCAGGAACGATTGTCTTAAAGCTTGCGTATTCTGAGGAGAAATTTGCGACGAATTCTTTAACTAGCGGTGAGTGATATTCAACCTGGATACAGATAATTGGCATTTTACTTATCTCTTAATCTTTAATATGATTCCGCCTTTTTATCCCCTGTGCATAATTAAATCACTTACATTATTGTGTAGAAAAAGGTTAACCTTCTTCTTAGGATAGTCTAGTAAATAAATCTTATGCAAAAACTCTTCCAAAAACGGTGTTGCCTTTTCAATGAAAACTCCAATGAGCACAGGCTTGAGATCGTCATCCTATTAATCAGAATATCATAAATTACCTCTTTGATATCCTTGTACAATATTTCACATTTCATCAGGGAACAGTTCGATATTTTACCTTGACATCAGCAAGAGTGGTCATTTCATCCCAACAGTTCGCACATCCTGTCTCTTCATTCCAATTCTTGGGAACGTAGTTTCCGTATGAATTCAGAACGGACTTTGTGGGTCCATTTCCATGAAGGACAAGAGGATTTGTGTTGTATTGGGTGTTTGCAATGAATGGAACTCCTTCCACTAATTTCCTGAAATTGAAAATCATTTAATACATTATCGATTGATTGTCGTCATTCTCATTTGGGTACTTGCCAAACTTTTTTAGTCTTAAAGGGCTTACATTTCCAACTCTCCAGTAGCACCATTTAAGTTCTGGAAAATAGATGATTTCGTGTCCAACTTAATTTTGAATTTTGATCGAATCTCTTCATTCAAAAAAAGGTTGGTGAAGTACAGTTGATCGTCGTCAGCATTGGCGATTTCCTTAGATTGCAGGAGATCATAAAGCTGGGAAGCGTATCCGATGTACCCTGCCACCATCGAATGAATACGAAGTTTATCATTAGTACAAAATTTTCATAATATTTCCTTCGCTTTTACTAGTCACAAACCTCCTGAATTTAAGAATCGCTTTCCCCTGATAACCTCAGGATAGTCATTTGCTAGTTTCTCATTCGGCCAACAGAAACTCTCTGCTCCGAACAAGATCTTTGCATTGGACATTTTGAATTGCTTTAGAATTTGTTCACCAGTTCCAAGCAGCAGGACATCATAGCTGTCAAAAATTCACCCGTTATGCTAAACCGCGCTCCTACTTTATTGTCTTCCATAATTCTTTCATCTAGATGTTCTTACCTGTCTGTGAACATCACAATGCGACTGTCGAAGTCTGGCTGTTCTTTAAACTTGGCTAATGCATTTTTGACTAGGTTAACCTTCTGTCCCCCTCCAGGACCAACCCTGACATCCCCCCCTTCCCATTCATCTCCAAGTCCGAGGACATCCACATCAAGTCCATTCACTTTAGAACTTCTCAAATATC